>JBAMJV010009412.1:0-84795 GCA_037951105.1 Echinarachnius parma
GGTAAGTTATTTCTTCTTTGTTTGCAAATGTGATAGTAATTACAATGTAAGACATATGTGACCTTACACCACAAAACGACCAATAAGTCGGGACAACTGATTTGCTGCTTTTCATAAAACATTAAAATAGAAGTCATTATCTTTAAAATGGTATATCATTCGTCATATTTGGACTAAGCAAACCCTCTCAAAATGAACACCAAAGATTTGGAATATGGCTGAAGCCTTTTTAAAATAAGGGAGAAACGGACCATTTAAAAGATCAGTTTCCATTAAAGCACTGTAATAAGATCACATTTATTGGATGAACAAAATATTTTAACATGATTTTTGACGCTCAAAATGTTACAGAAGCTAGATTAAGATATACTCATTCAGGAAATATCAAAATCCTAAATCTCAAATTTTGAACAAAATTTGACTATTTTAGCTAATAAAAGAGAAACTACCACAGCGACATAACGGTCGTTTTGTGGTGTATGGTCACATATTATGTTTTGCCTTGTGGCCCAGTCAGGTAAGTAAAAACAAGATTTTTTTCATATTGAACTGGCCCAAAACCTGAATCTGGTGGCCCCAAACAAAGGAATACATTCTTTTGTATTTGGCTGATGGAAACTGGTAAGTCTTCTTTGTTTTTAAATGTGCTCGTAGTTGCAATGCTAGAAATGTTTATTTTTTGCACTGTGGCCCAGTCGGCGAGTAGAATAAGGATTGTCCATATTCTAGTGGCCCGAAACCCAAATCTGGTAGCCCCAAACAAAGGAAAACGTGACAAATTCTGTTATATATTGAGTTGCCCCTTCAGGCCAGGGATCAATGAAATCAGGTGGCCTGAAGTGAATTTTTACAAGCAGGAGGAGACAGTTCTGTATCTCAATTGTCATTCGACTGCTACAGTGGAACCTCGTTATAACGAGCATGTTGGGCCCATTGAATTTACCTCCTTATATCAGATGTATTGTTGTATCAGAGCTTAAAAACCACAAAATACATTGAACCTGGACCTGTGAAATTACCTCGCTATATCATGTTCCCGATTATAAAGAGCTCATTATATAGAGGTTCCACTGTAGTAACATTGGAACCCTGTATAATATGAGGAGCTTGGTTCCATGAATATTACCTTGCTATCTCAGGGTTAACCAAACAAAAGTTCAAGGGCCCCGCTGCAGAAAGAGATACAATCGATTGTAAGTTACAATTGATTGTAAGTCAGAAAATTTGCACCTTTCAACCGATCAGATATGCGCATTTAGTCACATGATCTGACTTACAATTAATTGTTTACAACTTAATTTTGATTGTATTTATTTCTGCAACAGGGCCAAGGGCTGGTAATAGCAATATTATCTTGGTTGAAGAGGCTTTTGATAGTATCAAAGCTCTTCATAACGAGGTTCCATCTGATCTCTACCACTGTCACCGTTTTAGGGCCAATAAAGACCAAATAATCTTTGATGTGGTCTGAATGAGACTCCCATTGCAAGGGAAACCCAGTTTGATAACGGGGACTTGCAGACATTGATGATGGATAAAGATTCATGGTGTTGCATTGTGAACTCAATCTTGGATGGTGTCTGCTTAGTAGTAGTAGTAGTACAGTACCTTTCTAGATAGGCTATTACTAAACTAGCATGAGGTAAATTCCCCACATTTCTGTCTGTTCATTGTTTATTTTGTTTGCATAATATTTTATAGTCACGTTTTTGAACAAATTTATGTTTTATTATTTATCATGTGTTGTGTTGTCACTTCTTATGTTTTTTGTGTGTGTTTTGTAATGTACATTAAAAAAGAACTTGATAAAATTCATTGTCGTTTCTGATGAGCTTTATTTGTCCTCGCCTCTTAGCTTGTCTGACTGAAGTCATTCATGTTAATATGAAATAACTTAATGTATGTTTTTTTTTAGCCCGACATTGTCTAATCGTCACTTTCAATTTAACCTTTTTAGTCCATCCTAAAACTGATGATTTTGAAGTTGTATTTCATCAGATGTGTATTTTGAATTTTTGTTAAATTGAGCTTTCATGTACAAGCACGATATACACATACACTGATACACACAAATCATACATCTAGACAAACAATGAGAAACTCTCACAGACAGTACATTCATGTCAAGAACATGTTCTATGTAATACGTGAGGTTTGCGGTTGCACCATGTGAGATGGGTGGTGAGTCCTGAAAAGGACTATGGTAGTCCTAGAAAGGACTGTTGTTAGTCCTAGAAAGGACTGTTGGTGTAGTCCTGAAAAAGGACTGTTGGTATTCTTTCTAGGAGAGTTCTAAAAAGGACAGTTGGTACTACCACTGTCCTTTTTAGGACTCTCCTAGAAAGAAAGGACTACCAATAGTTCTTTTTAGAACTCTCCTAGAAAGAATACCAAGTCCTTTTTCAGGACTACACCAACAGTCCTTTCTAGGACTAACAACAGTCGTTTCTAGGACTACCATAGTCCTTTTCAGGACTCACCAATCCACCCATCTCACATGGTGCAACCGCAAACCTCACGTATTATATACACCACCATGGAAACCGATACTTACAAGCAACATTTATGTTCTATGTAGCTATAATTTTGTTTTCATTTTCATATGTCTTTGTTTATATTTTACCAGCCTAAAGTCATGTTTTGTATTGGATTCCCTAAATTATTACAAATGGAAATCACATTGAACATACAGCACATATGTCCTTTTGAGCTTGAAGCAATACTGAATTAACCTGTCCCCTACTAGATTTTACGATCCCTTTGGACAGTGTTAGAAATTCACTTTTTTTGCCCAGTCAGGCAGCAACTAAAAACAAATCTTTTCAAATTCTAGCCACCAAATGGCCCTATATTCATAAAAACCCGCTAGCTTAGTTTCAAGCTAAGTCTATTTCGAATGATATGGTTTAGCGAGTAATGAAAACAATTTCCTTGTCTCCACTAGGGTTAGCTGGTAACAAGCTTTAGCAACTAAAAGATCATGTGTATAGTACCTAGCCATGTCATCAAAAATAGACTTAGCATGAAACTAAGCTAGTGGGCTTTTATGAATATGGGCCCTGAAAGCTTAATATGGTGGCCTCAAAAAATAAAGGAAAACAAATGTTATATTTAGTCGCCCAGTGGAACCACCACTCAAAAATAATATTCTTATAAATGAAAGGTAATTGTTTTGGTAGTGCATTCCGCCTACAAGTTCAGAAAAAAAAAGCTTCCAGACAAATAATATAATTTGAAAACTCATCACCACCTTCGTGACTCTATTGTCTCCAAACCGACATGGGTATGAGGCCCTGATGGTTCTGTAAATGTTGGTGATCAATTGAATTGTTTATGAATTACACAACCATTTGCAAAGTGCTGTCAATCTATTCAATATCAAATGCTGGTACTAAAACCTATAAGACTTGTTCTTTGCGTGGTGGTCCCCTTAAAGAATGCATTTGCCATTGCAAATGATGTAACATGGGTAGCATAATCTACTTAACGCCCTTCTCAGTCTAGCCAGACGATGTGCTTGATCTTGCAGAATACAGTGGAACCTTGTTATAGTGACAACTTTTGGGACCATGTGAATTACCTTGTTAAACACTGTTAAACAGTGGAACTTCTTTATAACAAGCTCTGATTAATATAACAAGGTACCTGATATAGCGAGGTAATTTCAAAGGTCCATGTTTTATGTATTTTAAAGCCCTGACACAAGAAATCTGATGTAATGAGGTAATTTCAATGGGCTTGGATCAGCAAAATGATCTTGTTATAAAAGATGTTGAATTGTTATATTAGAGGTCCTTTTAACAAGGTTTCACTGTATGGGAGTATGGTGTGCTGTCTTGTACTACTATTTACTGCTAATAACAGAAAGAACAAATAGGTTTGTATATTTACAGAATGTTTTATTTTTTCTCTTGATTATAAACGACATTTCAGATAAGGTAACTAACGAGTAAGGGCTGTGGAATAGAAGAGTATACATGTTGTTAATTTATATACCTAGGCAAATATAGCCTAAAGCTTGGACAGTCAATGTTCAGTACAATAAATCAATAGTTTCATTATTACAGTTCTAGAAACGGGGCATTGTTTGTTGCCCCAACCAATAAATGTACTGCTTTGTACAAATAAAAATACAATATAAACATGGCACAACACTAGCAACTGCCCAATTGCCCAGGGCAAGAAAAGATTCATGTCAGGCAAGTAAAATTTCATAAATGGGGCAACTAGCTTTTTAGTACAACTACAAGAGACATATTTAAAGGGTACAACCACCCAAAACTAATATTCTGATTATAGAAAGGTAACATGTTTAGTATTCCATTCCAATTCCATCAACAAATTCACAAAAATATGTTTTCAGAAAAAAACCATATATAATTGGAAAACGCATCACCATTCTAAAGCATGCGTTCATGCGGTCTGAATTGCGAAGACTACTGCGTGCGGAGCAAGCGCATCGCCCGGGATTCTATTGCCTACAAACCTAAACGTACGCGTGAAGAGCATTGGCGCACTCGCAAACCAGGAAATAGTAGTGGTTCCGTAAGTGGTGGAAATTAATTGCTTTGTTTATGAATTACACAACCCTTTGCAAAATGTTGGGTACCGTAAAACTCCGTGTATAAGACGCACTTTTTTCCCGTCGGAAAATTTTCAAAGTGGGGGGTGTGTCTTATACACAGGTACAGCCAAAAAAAAAAATAAAAAATAAATTTAATGCATATTAAACTGGTCTATGGCATGACAAGAGCTTGATATAAGAGGGAACATTTATCAAAATATACCTTTTTCCTACATAAATTATAGTGGTTAGCAAAACAAAATGCAAGTTTTTAAGCAGTAACACTGCTACTAATTGAATATTCGGATATTCATGAGTAGCAGCACTCATTTAATATTCAATTTTCTAAACAGTGGTTATACATTTTTCTCAACAAAAAAGTTATTAATGAATTTAGTATTTTGCATATTTAATGAGCATTGCTACCTCATGAATATATGAATATTCATGAAAAAAAAAATCAAAAAAAAAAAAAAAAAAAAAAAGTTTTTTTAATTTTTTTAATTTTTTTAATAGAAAGTTGGGGGTGCGTTTTATACACGAGTGCGTCTTATACACGGAGTTTTACGGTATCTATTTGCCCGGTGGTCCCCTTTAATTCCTTATGTATAGTATAAGCAGATTGAGCGACCTAGCGCAATTTATTTTTAAAAATTCATGGTTTTACTTGCCTAAATTGGCAAGTAGGAAAAATGGTGCGGAGGCTTGATAAAGAAGTGACCTACCTCTATTGGGTCCTTGCAAGTCACACTGTAGCAAATAAAAAGGCATTTCAAATCATATCGACCTGATTTTTTAAAGAAAAATTAATAAAACACAGAACTTTTGATCAGCATGTTAATTCTGTGGCTACAAAAGTTAAATGCCAGTTTCTTCTCAAAAGAAAAGATAATACAGCGGAGCCTTGTTAACAAAATTGCATGAAGGATAAATACCAATCTTCAGCCTCAATCAACTTATCAACTTAAAAAAATGTTTTTGTGGCACATTCAGTAGCCTAGATAGGCAGTCATGTGCCCCCAAATAAATTGGAATGTTTCAAACAAAAACAACAAAACACAGAAGAATACAGTAAATACTTTTAGCATGCTCTCCTAATACCGAGCCACTGTTTGCATTTATCATAGATATAAATATACATTATTTCTCTCAATAGTCAAATGTATTATTCACTTGATTATCAACATTCATATGTTCAAATATATATATCACAAAATATGATGTCAAGCATAAAAGTTAGAGATGGAAAAAAAATTGAATAAATTTGTTCGGACACCCATCTCTCTATCATCCATGTTTCCATCAACTAAAGTTGAGCATGATATTACCTCTACAACTGTAAATATGGCACCAGGATTTCTTAAGTGGAAGTGGAGGTGGAAGGCATACATACAGGGGGCAATGCATTAAAAAAAGGGGGGGGGTGATTGGTAAAAAAAGGCATACAAGCATTTTGTGTGTGTATGCCTCTAGTGCTCTCTCCTGGCACTGCCACTGTAACTGCTCTATTTTTCCATCCAAATTATCATAATTAGAAAAGACAAGGCTGGAAAATTTAGTCATTAGCCTTTGTGTGTAAAATGGATCAACAATAAAGTTATTCTATTACTAATTACATATGGAGCTGATTAATCCATCATAACCACATCAGTTTAAAAGAGGATTCATGAACCATTCAAACCTGTCTAATGCCCTCCGCAGATAGAGCCGACTCAACCCGATCTGACTGGTTTTCAGTCGGTTTTGCTCAGTCGTAGCTGTTCAACATGTCGAATCGGCCTCGAATGAGCTCCGACTGGCTCTTGATCAGCAAAACAGGAGTCCCGACTCCTGAGGCAACGTATACTGAGCTGAACCGACTGAAAACCAGTCGGATCGGGTCGAGTTGGCTCTGTGTTCGGAGGGCATTAGGGAGACAGAAATGGTGGTCTTAATCAGCAGGATGTCTCTAGACCGGTTCATTAAATATGTAAACTGCATTCAAGGAAGTCAAGATTAATTGTCTGTATCTATAGCCAGGTGGTCTTTATATACAGTTGGTCACTATCTAGAGCAGATTTGACCGTTTATGGTATTCTTGTGCAGAATGAGTTGTGCTAGTTGAGCATTGATACTGTCAGTTAGACACTGGGAGCTATGGGAGTAGCAGCAGATATATAATATACAGTATGCCTTTCCCTTTGGCCAGCTTTGCCTGTCTGGAACATGCTCACAATGCATACAATTTTACATGAAGAGCATGATGTTCTTGTGCAGAAAGAGTTGAGCATCAACGTTCTTGACAGATTCAAGTCGTTTACGATTCTCCATGGCCGTTTTGACCTCATCGGGTAGACAAAGTGGAGTAGCGGCCGCTGGCACACAGAGGATTCCTTTGGCTAGCTTAGCAAGTCCTGGGAACCGACTCTCGTTCAGCTGCCACCAGTTGAGAGGATCCGTCTCCCGCGAGACCGGTCGCTCCAGACGAAAGAGATCAATCTCATCCTCAGGCTTGATCTGCTTCTTGTTGAATTCGTCTTCACCGAGTAGAGCGAAGAAGGCAGAATCTTCCTGCGATTCAACAGTGGTCTTTTCTGATTCCTTGGGAAGATCGGCAAGGTGCTGCTTCAGCTCTTCTATGACCGGAATCCTGTCCTCGTCGGAAAGAAAGCGAAGATGGTGGAAGCGTGGATCGACCGCAGAAGCCTGCATCATGAGGGAGCTTGGGAGTATCTCATTAAGCTCGCATCGAGCCTGGAGCTCTGTCTTCAAAGTGTTGAGGAAAATCTGGCCGTCTTCGGAGAGTTCATCTGCTGAGCAATGGGCATCAATGTTCTGCATCACCCCCTGGATCACAGGCAACCAGCAAGACAGGGATTTGTTCCTGGCATCCCCCATCACAGCAATGGCCGCCTTGACGCACTGCAACGCCTGTACCATCTCGTGCAGAAGCTTCCACTGCTGTTCTGTCAGGTTCTGCTCCTTGTCCTCCAGGACTTGGCTGATGGGCTCCTGCATCTCAGCCAGCTGGCCTATCATGGTGAAGATCATCTCCCACCGGCTAGATGCGTCGCACAAGACGAACATGGGCGCCTGCTTTTGCTGCTGCACAGATGCGCACAGTGCATCTAAGGTCTCCTTATGGACGATCAGATGCGAGATAAGCCGCTCCGCTGCGATGATGAGACTCGACACAGGTGGAACACTGAGAGCATTCTGCACTGATATTCCCAACAACTCTCCTGTGCACGGCCTGCATTCCCAGCTCATGAATGCACAGATTGCCTTGAGGACCCGGAGCCGCTCTGTGATGTCTGATAGAGGGTATCCACATTCTGTGCCATAGACCACACCAACGACAGCTCCAAGGGAGATGTTGCACTCCAGGCAAAGGGTCCTCATCTTGTGGGAAACATCTTCATCTGTAGTATTACCACCGATCTGGAATTAGATGAATAGAAAACAAACAAAAGAAAAGAAAAGGTAAACTAAAGTTTTATAATTGAGCTGTTATCATGCTATTTTGTATTCTGAAACAAATACCTAATTGTGTGGGTAAAATCTTGTTCTGTAGTATTGCTCGTGATAGAAGATGAAACACGGTTCAGACAAGAGTAAAAGGCAGTTTCATCACTGATCATTTTTTTAAAGGTCAACCTCTATATGACTCGCATACATTTCTAATTTTTCAAGAATTTGTTCTTGATTTTGTATTTTGCCACTGGTCTATTATAAAGAACATGAAAAACTAGATGGATCTTCGACTGCGCGCAGTCGAAATGATGCCTCCGCTATCACGCGATTTTTATATCAAGCCCAAATTAACATGCACTGAATTAATTCTGTAAACTCAATTTTGATGGTAATTCATCAACCGGATCTTGAGATATCACAATTAAAAGCTATTTTTGCATATATAATGAGTCCTGTGACCTTGACTTTTGACCTTATGACCCCAAAATTGTATTTCTACATTGGCTCCCTAAGATACATTCAGGTACCAAGTGTGAATTCATTTCTTGAGTTTTTACAACTATAAGCTATTTCGCATTATATATGAATTGTGACCTTGAACTCTGACCTCATGCCCCCAAAATTGTATGGCTACATTGGCTCGCTAAGATATAGGCAGGTACCAAGTTTGATTGAAATCTGACATTGTTCTTGAGATTTTGCCAAATCTATTTTAGCATATCTATATAGAGTCCTGTGACCTTGACCTTTGACCTCATGACCCCAAAATTGTATGGCTTCATTGGCTCCTTAAGATACATACACATGTACAATTTTGATTGAATTCTGACATTCAGTTCTTGATATTTTGCTATTACAAGCTATTTTGGCAAAGTGCCCTTGACCTTTGACCCCCAAAATCTAATCAGATCATTGTCACCCCAATATGTACACTCATACCAAGTTTGAAATTGATCAGTCAACCGGTTCTTGAGATATCGCGTGAACGAAAATGGGACGTACATGTACGTACGGACGGACAACCCGAAAACATAATGCCTCCGGCAACTTCGTTGGCGGAGGCATAAAAAAAACAAATTTTAAGTAACATCATTTTTTGCTTGGAGGTAAATTCCTTTCATTTTAGAATGAGTTGAACACTATAGAATTACCTCAATGGTGCCAATGATCCAACTCTCATACTTCCAGTCCTTCGTGATGAGGTTTGCTGTCAGGGTAATGTAATTCCTGTGGTTGAAGTCCGTCCAGAGGTCACAGGTCAGGCCAATCTTCTGATCATCGACTGCAAATCGTGCCCCCAACTTCTCTCTCCCTTCATTCACTCGATTGCTTAGTAGATCTTCAAGAACAGCCTATGATAGGAACAAAATAATTAAAAGATTAATATAAAAACAGTACAGAAGTCCAATAATTGCACATATCTTCCTCCTCATACAGTAGTAATTGCTTAGTAAGTAGATCTTTGATGAAGAAAATAATCAGAGGCAATCTCTTCTCTCCTATGTCCTCTGATCATCAGCTGCAAAAACGTGCCCCCTTCCATCAGCAGATGTACAAGAATATTCTGCAACAGGAAATTGTTTTAAACACATTGAAAACTATACTGTATACACAATACAAATATGTTTGTTTATAAATTATTACCTGCAAAACATTGCTCTCTCCCTTCCTTCAGGCTATAGCTTAGTAATCTTTAAGAATAGCCTGTAAAGAGAGAATTTTTTGGGAATAATTCTGAGAACCATACAAAAGCCACCAAAATTTGTTTTATAATCTGAAAAATGTGCCCTAAACTCCTCTTTGCCTTCCTTCATTCTGGTGATTAGTAGATCTTTGAGAGAACAGCCTAATACAGGGTGGCCCCCCAAAAAAACGGAACGAGGCTCTTCCCAAAATATAATAACAAAATTATTATGTTCATCGGATGGGATAGGGTGTCCTTTCCAATGAAAAACGATACCAAGAACGGTCATTTTGGTCGTGTAGTTTTTGTGTTAGGGCGCTGTGAGTGACAACATGGCAGGTTCCAATTTTTGTCATTTTTTACCAAGTCAGTGTCTGATAAATCGCACTTACTGCCTGTCATCGCATCGAACAACAAACTTATAATTAAAATGTTTATAAAATTACAATCAGTAAGCATGGTAAGAATAGAAATAAACAAATAAAACAATCATAAGACAAGACAGAACAAAACAAACACATGATGAACTGCAGGAACCTGAACATGCTGAAGATTGTGAGGAATGACAATGCAGAAGGAGAAGAGTTGAGAAGCAGGCAACAGTTGGAATATATTTATGCAAGTAGCATTACTGAAGAAGAAAAAATGTTTTCATATAAATAAAAACAAAATGCTGTCTTATTCTTAGTGCATAAATTCATCATAATATATATTTAAAATACAGTCAAACCCATCTATAGTGGCCACCCAAGGGAGACAAGAAATGTGGCCACTGTGTCTGTAGACAGGTAACCTCTCTATATAGACAGGTTCAATTACACTGTTTTTCTCTGCAAGGGATCACTTTGAGTGGCCACTATAGGCAGGTTGGCTGCTATAGACAGATGGCCGCTACGACAGGTTTGACTGTACAATCTTATAAGTTATATTGCTTGTTAAGCTAAGAAGAATAAGAATTAGACATACAATTACAATACAATTACAATACAAATTGTAATTAATTATGGTCGATAATTCAATGTTTTTTTTTTAATGACCATTATTCAGTGGGGGAGCAAGCACCAAATAAGCAGGTACCTGCGAATATGCAGGTACCTGCAAATTCGCAGGTTTTAAGTCGTAAAAACTGCCACAATTAACAAGGTCAACCTGCATATTTGCAGGTTGAAAACAGATACTAGTCTGTAGCTCCTTAAGTCTTGAAAACCGCACTTTCTAACATAGTTCATTGGAAAGCACATACAATTTTACCCCAGTATGCAGTTTAAAAAAAAAATTACGTGTCTAATTTTCATTAGAGGGCTGAAAACACGAGACTATCATGATCGGTATGATCGATCGGCAGAGCAGCGGGCGCGATCGCGATCGCAGTGTTGAAGCTAGCAGGCTAGCTTTACTCATCAGCTGGGCCACGTAACCTGCAAATATGCAGGTTTGGCTCGCGAGTGTTTATGACCTAACTTACGGCGCAAATGCAGGTAAAAGTCCCCTGGTACTGATTGATTTTACGACCTCATCATCTGAATAATTTTTTTTCTGTTAGTGTTAAATTGAAGAGGGCAAGCACAGCTAGCCTAAGGATTGTTTATGCGTATGCTTTGGTACGTGGGAATGAGATATTATTGGGACATATTAGGTGTGAGTGTGTGTGTGTGTGTGTGAGTGAGTGGGAGGGGGGGGGGGGGATGTGGTAAAGGATACATGATCGGTGATAAGTATTACTTACAACTAGCTGTACCCGCGGAAATCCGCGGGTTTTTTGTGAGAGAAAGGCGATGATGATATAGCGATACTTTAAAACTTTATTATTCCCAAAGTCATCACTTAAAGGTAGCGTTGAGTATTGGTATTTCCCGAAGTGCCCCTGATAATTGTTTGTAAGATACGGAAGAACTAACTGTCAAATTTGAAAGAACAAACAATTTTAATGACAGAATAAACTTTATTTGATCAAAATCGGTTCAGAAACGGATGAAATATCCAGACCATAAAAATATTTGTATTAAAAAATTCTTCACCGGGGGAAGGTTGTTGATGATAATCTCTATTGAATCATTATTTTAACAAAACTTTAAATGCACACTTTTGTATGAAAATGGTCAAAACCAATCACTCTTTTAGAGAGCGCCCTCTTGAGTTGCAACGACTTTTTATGAATGATAACAGAGGATTTACTTAGTCGTTTGTAATTGTGTATACTTTTCGAGCATGGTGAAGTTTTAACTATTATTTTGTACCGTAATGGTGCAGGTTTTGATTACTAAAGTTAAGTTTAACCAATACTCAACTATCCCTTTAAATAGTATACTATAGGACAAAATAAACACGGGCGACTCAATCCCGCCCCACAACACGTCGGGGCCCCGTCCAACGATGTCATCCGGTCAATGTATTACATTAGATACAGTTCACTATATAATATGCTCGTGTACTTGCTAATAAAGTAGCTTTGCCGCTCCACCCCACCCCCCCCCCCCCCCCTCCCTCGACCACAATTGCCTGCATGACACATAACCCCGTGTCCCCTAAGCTTTTCATATCCACACTAAATTCTTCGGCGTATATATATTTTGTCCTATTCTTGTCAAACCAGATGATGAATGTTCTTTGAAGGGAATAGTAGCCGTCTATATGCCTACATGTATTGCATAATAAATGAGCAGATACCTCCCACATCCATTCTCCCCCCCCCCCCCCCCCGGGCCCCCAGACGTCTTCTCTGGTATAGTACAAATGTAGTAGCTTCCACTGATTCACGACTGGCATAATACAATAATCTTACCGCAAGTTGGCGAGGTTGTATAATCGTGTATGGAGCGAATGAGCAAAAGAGTGACCATTGTCGATGGTCAGTGAGCTATGCAAACAAACTCCGCTACGGCGGGGTGATTAAGAAGACTCCGTGGCTTAATACACAATGCACAGCCTTCTACCTGAGTGTTATCGAGCGCAGCTAAATTGAAGCTGTTGTCATTTTATCGTTACTGCCTTTGCAAAAACGATGCCAAACGGGAATAGCGATCATTACCATACCATCCGCCTAATATAAAAATTGATATTTTTTAAAACCTGGGTAGTTTTGCAACGTGTAAAATTCAGAAGGCTTTCTCAATATAATATTCGTTTTATCGACTCCGTTTTATATTCGTCGAACAAAGTTGCGGCGATAAATCGTTAGTCAGTGCTCGGCGCCTTAACTTTAGCAACCGGCATTGCTGACTTTCCCTTTTCTTCGATCTGGAGGACGACCACGGGGCGGGGGCGACTCGCGAATACCTTATTGTCCTCCGCAAAACGTATATCCTTCGATCCCGACGGTCGGGGAGTCGCCGAATTCTCGGGGTGAGGATATCTCGAGTGGGACACATTTGGGGGATTGAAGCTTACCGTATTAATATAATAGATGTATTCATTATATGTTTATCTATTATATTAATACGGTAAGCTTCAACCCCCCCAAATGCCTCCCACTCGAGATATCCTCACCCCGAGAATTCGGCGACTCCCCGACCGTCGGGATCGAAGGATATACGCTTTGCGGAGGACAATAAGGTATTCCCGAGTCGCTCCCGCCCCGTGGTCGTCCTCCAGATCGAAGAAAAGGGAAAGTCAGCAATGCGGTTGCTAAAGTTAAGGCGCCGAGCAATGACTACCGATTTACCGCCGCAACTTTGTTTGACGAATATAAAACGGAGTTTAAAAAGCAAGATATATATTACGAAACAATTCAAAGTTTACGAGTTGCAAAACTGTCCAGTTTTGGATGAATATAAATTATTATTATCACGCAAATGGTCCATATGATCCGTAAGTTTGAAATTGACAACGCACTGTAACGACAACGAGTGTAATAGTAGCTTAGTTCAATAGTTTCGTCATCGTTGTTTTGCGTGTGTTATTCGCGAGCCCACATGCTTTGTACACAGCTGAGCGAGCGAGCTAATCCTTTTGTACACGGTGCAATTGTGCATTGAAGTGAATATAGAACGGGGGGAACCATGCTTGAGGGGAGTTTCTTTCGTATTTATATATTGACCAGGGCATCGGCTAATCTTGCTAAAATCGCTCCATGGTATAATGTGCAATATCGCCACCCTGTGACAAGATGTGTTACAACACGCACAATGAAAGAAGGATATACCATCTCGCATACCATCTCGCAATCCGCTCAGGATTGATAATACAAAATGATTATAAAGAGTGTCATTTTATTAAATGCATGAAGAGACAGCTGTAAGCGTTTCCTCCATCGCAATATATCCCCGGGTTTCACATTATGATAAACGTATAACAAGGGATGATACTGAAATTGGAAATCAAACTTTTAGGACAAAATCCTGCAGATTTGGAAAAGGGGAAAAGGCGATCACCCCCCCCCCCCCCCCCTACCTGCCTACTATCTTCGCAACAAAAAATAAAACAACGAAAACGCATCAAGCGCATGTTTTTGTATTTGATAAGTTTGTCATGCATACAATTTCATCGTATTTTCATTATTATAATTATTTGTAACATTTAAACAGAGTGTACCGGGGATATCCGATGGGTCGGGTTTATCATGTTCACTGAAAGGATGTATCGCAATGACATGTGCAAAAGAGCGGGGTGGGGGAGGGGTAGCACGCCTGTGTCTCTTTTGTTTTGAAACCATGTGGATAGGGACGTTTTAAATTAGTTTCAGAGGTCGTTGTGTTCTTAAAATCGTGATGGCTTTTCACTGAAAAAAAAAAACCCCGCGGATTAGAAGACACGAGGTTATGTGCCAGGCAATTGGACTCGCGGGGAGGGGGGGGGGGGCAGCGGCGAAGCTACTATATTATCAAGAACACGAATGTAGTGGACCATAATTATGAAATATGGGGGATAACTTTGCATGGGTACTGAAACCATCATGATTTTGTTATACATTGGCCGGATGTATATTGTTGACCAGGGCCCCGACGGGTTGTGGGGCGGGATTTAGTTGCCCGTGTCTATTTTGTCTCACTATTTAAAATGATGGCTATGGGAATAGTATAGTTTTAAAGTGTCGTTATGTCGTTATCGCCTTTCTCTCACACAAACCCGCGGATTTCCGCGGGTACAGCTAGTGTTTAATATTCAAGAAGTGTATTTCTTTCGTTATTTGACTATTTTATTATCATGTTACAATTTAGTCCATACATGTTGATGACATGTTTTTAATATTCAAGTGCATTTATTTCGTTATTCGTATTAGTATTCTGTATCATTAATTCGATAAGGTGGAAAATGAATAAATTGAATCAATGAATTCAATCAAGTATGTAAGGTGATTAATACTACTTCATCTATCATTCAAATTCTAATTGTTCTGTTCTCTGATCATGAATAAAAAGTTCACATTGAAAACATATATATGTATACTCGAGCCTCAATAATCTATATAAATTCTGAAAGAGTATGACCAAGGATATTCCTATATTTGTACATTATTTTGTACCCCTATTTTGTGCCTCACACTCTATGTAGTTTTGGGTCTTGGCCTTTGACCCTTGGTAGCCACAGTTTTATGGCCTTGGCTAACTGGTATGTTCATCGATATGATGTGTACATGTACTTGTTCAGCAAGATGCAACGCAAGTGGTACTGTACACTGGACACTGTATGACTATGAATATGCCCTTTTCCCTTTGGTGGAGAGAGGCTGTGCAAATGTATTGTATGTCATTTGATTTAAAATAGTGTTGCACATACCCATGATACCGGTAAACGTTATCATTTTGAATATGGCTCTAGTTTTTGTTAACATGTCAAAAAGCTTAACGGCACTTTGAGGGTATATCATTTCATATTCAGTAATAACTTTCATGTTAATTTAGTTTAGAAAAATAAATGAATATCTTTACTACTCCTTATGTTTCTTTATTTGATTTATCTTTTTCTCTTGCATTCAGGTAATTGGCACACAGACAAATATCAGCAATGGTCGTCTCTACATTATTTTACATACAAACATGCATGTTGTTCCTTTAGATTTATTATTTTGTTAATTGTTAACAATTTTGGATTGTTGATACTAACAGTTTTGTTCATACTCATTTACAGTTATTTATTTCACAAATATAATTGCTGACACTTCAGTATTTGCCAATTCAATTCCTTTCATATTTGCTTTCACAATGTTTCATTATGCAAATTTGTTTTCTGTTTTTAAACTCCTGTCAATTGCTAACAAATAACCTTTTAAATTCTCAAACAGAATTGCATTTGCCTACGATGCTTTTGGGCTGGTTTTTATTTAAAAATACATTGTTGCACAAACTTAAATTTAATTGGATGCTTCACATTTCCTAATGACTAAGTTTCCACTTTTGAAATGCATTACATGTACATTGAGTTTTATTGACAAGTTCATAGTTTTAAGACTAAACCTATATTTCTAAATGTACCAAACACAATTTCAAGATTCTACAGTCAACATGTCAATGAACTTTGGTTGCTCTATGGTGTGAATGAATTAATTAATTAAATAATTATGTACAATAAAGTAGTTATACAACTCTAGAACAAGTCCATTCTTTAGCACACCAATAACTTAAACTCCCTCCAGAGTCCAGATTATGTTGCAGTTGTCTTGCAATTATTCTAGTTGCTTTGCACTAAGTCCAATACCTGGAGAAATTAGGAAAATAAAATAAAACAGGAGACTATTTAATAATTTATTTTATATTTATATGTCTCTACTTATTATAAAAAGGTACATTATTAAAACAGTAACAGAAATAAAATTCACATTATCAATGAACTTGATAATGATATCAATAAAAATTGCTTTACATGTAATAAACTACCCTGCTCACGGACAAAACAAAGCCAGCCCAACAATACGTATACCGAAAAGTATAATAAATCTGAAGTGAAGAAAGAAATGCTTCCGACTTGCTTTATCAGACATTGACGTTTTCGAGTTCAAAGTAAATTCCAAACAAAATATCGGTCAATATTTCTGTAGATTATACTTTCATTATAGCATGATATGTCATATCATCGGAGAATAATACAATTTACGATGAAAACATCGACAATAAATGACGCAATTTTGAGAATGTTTGCGGGCAATTAGACCTAGAGAGCGCGCGCGGGCTCATTCACAACATATTATTGTACCGTATGTGCATGCGACTGAGATTTCGGGGGGGGGGGGGGGGGTTCGTCTTCGTTCATGCTAGAAAATCAGTGTTATCGAGTTCAAAATGCATTCCAAACAAAACATCAATGAATATTTCCATAGTTTGCACCTTTATTATAGCATGAGATTCCAAATCATCGAGGGAAAAGGACAATTTACGATCTAAACTAATGACGCATTTTTGTTGTTGTGACAACGATCGTGCGGACATCGCTGTTAAAAAAACATCAACGAAATGGACATGGCGATTATCACAACGGGTTATTACAACAGACGGAATAATAAAAATTCACTTTCATCTTTCAGAAATTTAACGTAAAATACATTTGAAACTATTATTAATTCTACTATAGGTGTTGATAATATAAGCCAGATGTTTGAACACCAGGAAAGAATTCATTACAAACGAAATGCCGATAACATTCACAATCACCCCTTACGAAAGTGGAATGTCTCGTTATCAGTAAAGCAATTTTCATTGATATCACTATCAAACAGGCCTGCTATCAAAGGGGTAGTTCAGTTTTGATAGAGGGAGCGCTGCACAACACAATTTTGTTGTGAGGTAATAACAAACCGAGTGTCAAATTTGAAAGAGCATGCAATTTAAATTGCAGAATAAACGTTATTTAGTCAAAATCGGTTCAGAAATGACTGAAATGTCAATAACTATATCGGATCGTATATTTATTTGGTAAGCACTTCGGGCTCCCATTCTCTGTGATTAGCATCCTAACCCTATCATGCCTATAGGATACCTGTAAAGTGTAAGATATTGCACAAAATTACATTTGAGACTTCAATCCTATATATCAATATCATATGTAATTTTTTGTCGAAAAAAAAGCGTCGTAAGAACTAGTCCACTCCAATTTGGACCGTGGCAAATTTATTTTATCCCAGTTTGGACAGTGGTGAATTTATTTTATCCCTGCCCGCTCTTGCCTGCTAGAAGGAGACTAAATAAGATCTGACTATTTGTGTCGGTCGATCAGTCGACTTCAACAATGATCACGGTCTATAAACAAATAAGATAAAGAAAGATACCCTTAATTAACATCAGAATATAACATAATCCTCTATCTCCCCCCAAGTCTTTGGTGCCAAAAAACCGAAAGTCTAACAGTGCGACAAAGACTTAAGATATGACTCAATGATCAACGACAAGTATAACAATGTAAGAACAAGAAACGTAAACGCGAACCAGGCTAAAACGAAACCTAACACATGACGGAAGGTCATCAAAGAACTACCAAAACAATAAATGCAATAGCCAAATATCATGTTAAAAGTCCAAGACATAGGGCAAATCGTTCGAGTGTCAATGTCACATGTCATAATCTGAGTGCCAGGCGGGTTTGGCTGGGCGACGGGTAGATCGCCTAGAAGGAGCACTGGCCGGTCTGGGGGGCTGGGAAGGCGACAACGGAGGGTTAACACCGACGGGCGTTAGCGGCCGCAACTGCGTGTCGACAGACGAGGGGACAGGATCAACCACAGATGGGCGAAGAGGACGACGGGGCGTGCCATGGACCATTCCAGAAGAAGCGGCAGGGGTCGTTGGCGTTGCCCGGGCAGGGGGCATGACAGGTCCCGGCGGGCTGGTGGCAGGGGTGTCAGGGCACGTCAACGGTGGCGGCAGGGCTGTCGCAGGGCCGGAAGCGGGATCCCCAGGCCGATCAGTAGGACGCGGCAGGGCCCCAAGGTCTGGCCGCAGGATGGGCTGCCGAGTACCCTGACGAGGTGTGGCAAAGTCACCGTCCATCACCAAGGGAGGGGGTCGTGGGTACACTGGAACGTACTGTCTCAGGAACTTCCTGTTCCGTAGTGTAACTCTCCCGGAGCCGTCGACGCGGATCACGTATTGGTCGAACTGGCGTACTTCGACCACTACCCGTCTTGTCCCATTTAAGGGGGTGGGAACCCATCTGGTTCTGTACGCGGACATGGTCACCAACCGTAAGGGGCGGAAGTCGCTTGGTGTGCTCCGACCAGCGTTCAGCGCTTCTCATGTGGCGATTGCGCAGCGCATCTTCCCGAGCCGCGAAGGTCTCGCACCAAGTGCGGTGAGGCTCATATTTGCCGGGCGCAACCGGGATGAAGTCCCGAATAGGATGACCGAATACGCACATGGCGGGGGAGAGCTTGGTGTCCCTGTCAGGCGTGTTCCTGTACTGAAGCATCGCACGTTGGAATGCGTCAGTGTCAAGGGCACCGGTAGGGCTGGTGTTGTCCAGGAGAAGGCGCTTGACCGTCTTCACACCCACTTCTGCGCGACAGTTGCTATGGGGGTATGCCACGGAGGAGAGGCGATGATGGATACCCCAGTCCTGGAGGAATCGACGTGTGGCTGCTGCCGTAAATTCAGGGCCACCATCTGAGGCCAGCTCGTCAGGGATGCCGAATGTGACAAAGATGCGTCGCAGGCAAGCGGTGAGGCCATCTGCGCCGTGGGTAGACCTCTCAACGATCGGCCAGTTGGAGTATCGGTCGACGACGACCAAGTAATTGCAGCCTTTGTAATGGAAGAAGTCGGCACAAATACATTGGAATGGGTAGACCGGGGACGTCAGCGGAGTTGGCGGCGAACTAGGGTTGGACGGCGCGATCCGATTGCAATGGTCGCACCTAGCACGAAGGGTGGAGATGGCAGGTGTGATGCCAGGCCAGAAGACAGATGCCTCTGCCCCGGCAGTCATGGAGGTGACCCCCTGGTGGGCAGCATGAAGGTGGGTCAGCACTTCCTCCCTGAGAGAAGGGGGGATAACCACGCGGTCCTTGTAAAGCACAACTCCGTCAACTGTATAGAGATCGTCCCGAAACTGGAAGTAGTCACGGAGGGGGCCTGGGAGTTCATGGCGGAAGGCTGGCAGGCCGGACTCGACGAAGCCAACGAGGGAATGCATGTCCTCGTCGCTGGCTGTAGCAGTACGCACCCTGTCCCACGTGACAGATTTGAGGCGAAGGGAGTCCAGGGAGGACACGGAAGACGAGAGGATACCTGATTCGATGGCGTCAGCATCCGTGTCAGCGCGAAAGCCAGCCATGAGTGTCGTGGGTTCTGTCAAGTTGTTTGGGGGAGGACCAATGGTCGCGACATCGTCAGGCAGGTGAAGCTTCAGAGGCGCACCAGTCGGGTGACGTGAGAGACAGTCTGTTGCACGGTGTCGGACACCTGGGACATGGACGATCCGGAACCTGTATCGCAGGGTTTTCTCTTTCAAGTTCCTCAGACGGGGGTTGGGGATGTCTGCCAGGGAGCGGTCAGTGAGGATCTTCAAGAGGGGCTTGTGGTCGACAGCAAGGATGAGGTCCTCACATCCAAGTACGAAGTATCTGGCCTTGTCTAGGGCATCAGCCACGGCGAGGGCCTCGCCTTCGATCGGAGCATAGCGCGATTCAGCGGCGTGCGTGAACCTGCTGCCTACAAGCGTGATTTGCCATCCCGTGGGACAACAAAATGGTTCCGAGGAATTGCAGGTGCAGTGTTTCTGGAGAAGCCAGAAGCCAATGCCATGCTTTGACCAATCTGTAGCCAGGCAAGTGGGCTTGCTCGGGTCAAAGATCCTCACACCCTCTTCGATTTCATTGGCGATGATGGCTTTGGAGTCATCAAAGGCACTCTGGAGGGCCTCGTCCCACGTGAAGGCTGTGGCAGGCTTCAGGAGCTGGCGGAACGGCAGCATCTTTGCAGTCATGCTGAAGGCATAGGACACTTGGTTGACAAGCCCGAACCAAGAGCGCACGTCGGTGATGTTCTTTGGTGTCGGGAAGTCCAGGATGGCCTGTAAGTATTTCTTGCATGGACGGACATTGTCGGGGGTGATCTCAAATCCAGCAAACTCAACAACATCTGCGCCCAGCACGAACTTGTCAGGGTTGAGGGTTACGCCATTCCGACCGCAGACATCCAGCCACTCGACAGCTTGGAAGTAGCTATCCGCCAATGTGTCCGCCCATAGCAGGACGTCATCCACACATTTGGTTTTGTTGTGAATCTCCGCACGACATTTTAAAATTCATCATTAAGAAGAACTTCTTGCCATTTTAAAGTGTAACAATTCGTCGTTTTAAGGAGTTTCATGGGGAAAAAACATCAAATCGTACCCAAAGGAGTGTCAAGACAAGATACAAGACCGAAGAAGAGGGTTGACCGTGATCATAAATAAGATCTGACTATTTGTGTCGGTCGATCAGTCGACTTCAACAATGATCACGGTCTATAAACAAATAAGATAAAGAAAGATACCCTTAATTAACATCAGAATATAACATAATCCTCTAGAGACAAACCCCACACATCCACTTAACGAGATTGATCTACTGGGCAGCTCATTCACGTAAGTGGATATATGTGGGGTTTGTTGCCTTTTAGCAGGCAAGAGCGGGCAGGGATAAAATAAATTCACCACTGTCCAAACTGGACTATAGCCATGAACTGACAATCGACATTACATCTTTGTAAACAATTTTACCCCTACCATATCAGAATTCAGCGATATGATACATTGTATCAATATGAAAATATAAACTAATATTTTCCTAATCATATTGCCTAAAAAAGAAAACGAGACCTTTTCTCAAGCCGATGGTTACGAAAAATAATAATCACGAAATGCACACAAACATGGTGTTATTTCCGCTATTAAAAGGGACTTATCATTGTCCAAATCCTCAAAATCAAATGTGAATTCTAGCGGTTCCCTCATACCTTGTTGATTCGTATTAACAATAAAACAATGGGACCGGTTTCGGTTTTTCAAATTTCCCTTTCGTTACAAAGATATATGTACGATTGAAGTGTTCAGATAGTAAATTATCCGTTGGATTTTCGAAACCGTGTACAAAGTGAGTGCAGTGAGTTAGTAAATATATCTTTGCATTTTTGCTCATTCCTCAGCCATATAACATCCCTTTACATTGAAATGTTCACACAACACCCAGTGGACATATCAGATAACAATAATACAATATATTGCATCAATCATTCATTACTTTTAGCACATGTCAACAAAGTTAATATATCCCTTTAAAGGGACTTAGTAACATTGCCCGAATCCTCGAAATCCAATTGAAATTCTAGCGCTTCCCTCAGTAGTTTTGGTAAGGCTGAACCTGTCCTGTCCTGCACAGTAACATTACAAACTTGTATTTGTTTTTTATTTTATTCATTTATATCCCCACCATGCTCGAAAGGTACATACAAAAATATAAAACAAACGACTATTAGTAAAAAGCCTGTTATCATTCAAAAATCGCCATTACTGAACACAAGAAGGCGCTCTGTAATAAGGCATCAGTTTCAACCATTTTTCATACAAAATTATGCATGTGATGTTTTGTTGTCAAATGACTATTTAAAAACCGCTTTTGACATTTAAAAAAAAGTTTGTTAAAATTGTTTTTGTATTTTACGATCGGATATATTTCAGCCATTTCTGAACCGATTTTGACCGAATAAAGTTTATTCTGCCATCTGCATGTTCTTTCAAATTTGACACTCAGTTTGTTAATTACCTCACAACAAAAATTGTGTTGTGCAGCGCTCCCTCTACCAAAACTGAACTACCCCTTTGATCGTGATATCAAATTGCTTTACTGATAACAAGACATTCCACTTTCGTAAGGGGGTGATTGTGAATGTTATTGGCATTTCGTTTGTAATGAATTCTTCCCTGGTGTTCAAACATCTGGCTTATATTAGCAAAACATATAGTAGAATTAATAATAGTTTCAAATGTATTTTAAGTTAAATTTCTGAAAGATGAAAGTGAATTTTTAGTATTCCGTATGTTGTAATAACCCGTTCTGATAATCGCCGTGTCCATTTCGTTGATGTTTTTTTAACATGCAGCGATGCCCGCACGATCGTTGTCTCAACAACGAAGATGCTTCATTAAATTAGATCGTAAATTGATCTTACTCCTCGATGATTTGGAATCTCATGCTATAATAAAGGTGCAAACTATGGAAATATTCATTGATGTTTTGTTTGGAATGCATTTTGAACTCGATAACACTGATTTTCTAGCATGAACGAAGACGAACCCCCCCCCCCCCCCCCGAAATCTCAGTCGCATGCACATACGGTACAATAATATGTTGTGAATGAGCCCGCGCGCGCTCTCTAGGTCTAATTGCCCGCATACATTCTCAAAATTGCGTCATTTATTGTTGATGTTTTCATCGTTTTTTAATTGTATTATTCTCCGATGATATGACATATCATGCTATAATTAAAGTGTAATCTACAGAAATATTGACCGATATTTTGTTTGGAATTTACTTTGAACTCGAAAAACGTCAATGTCTGATAAAGCAAGTCGGAAGCATTTCTTTCTTCACTTCAGATTGATTACTTTTCGGTATACGTATTGTTGGGCTGGCTTCGTTTTGTCCGTGAGCAGGCCAGCAGGGTAGTTTATTACATGTAAAGCAATGTTTTATTGATATCATTATCAAGTTCATTTTAATTTAAGTCTGTGCGCATTGACAATGTGAATTTTATTACTATTAATGTTTTTAAAATGTACCTTTTTATAATAAGTAGAGACACATAAACATAAAATAAATTATTAAATACATGTATACAGTCTCCTGTTTTATTTTATTTTCCTAATTTCTCCAGGTATTGGACTTGGTGCAAATCAACTAGGATAACTGCAAGACAACTGCAACATAATCTGGACTCTGGAGGGAGTTTAAGTTATTGGTGTGCTAAAGAATGGACTTGTTCTAGAGTTGTATAACTACTTTATTGTACATAATTATTTCATGAATTAATTCATACACACCATAGAGCAACCAAAGTTCATTGACATGTTGACTGTAGAATTTTGAAATTGTGTTTAGTACATTTAGAAATAAGTATAACATAGGTTTAGTCTTAAAACTATGAACTTGTCAATAAAACTCGATGTACATATAATGCATTTCAAAAGTGGAAACTTAGTCATTAGGAAATGTGAAGCATCCAATTAAATTTAAGTTTGTGCAACAATGTATTTTAAAATAAAAAACAGCCCAAAAGCATCGTAGGCAAATGCAATTCTGTTTGAGAATTTAAAAGGTTATTTGTTAGCAATTAACAGGAGTTTAAAAACAGAAAACAAATTTGCATAATGAAACATTGTGAAAGCAAATAATGAAAGGAATTGAATTGGCAAATACTGAAGTGTCAGCAATTATATTTGTAAAATAAATAACTAAATGAGTATGAACAAAACTGTTAGTATCAACAATCCAAAATTGTTAACAATTAACAAAAAAATAAATCTAAAGGAACAACATGCATGTTTGTATGAAAAATAATGTAGAGACGACCATTGCTGAGATTTGTCTGTGTGCCAATTACCTGAATGCAAGAGAAAAAGATAAATCAAATAAAGAAACATTAGGAATAGTAAAGATCTTCATTTATTTTTCTAAATTAAATTAACATGAAAGTTACTGAATTTGTGACATACATGTACATATACAATGTACATGTACACATGATATCAATGAACATACCAGTTAGCCAAGGCCATAAAACTGTGGCTACCAAGGGTCAAAGGCCAAGACCCAAAACTACATAGAGTGTGAGGCACAAAATAGGGGTACAAAATAATGTACAAATATAGGAATATCCTTGGTCATACTCTTTCAGAATTTATATAGATTATTGAGGCTTGAGTATACATATAATATATATGTTTTCAATGTGAACTTTTTATTCATGATCAGAGAACAGAACAATTACAATTTGAATGCTAGATGAAGTAGTATTAATCACATTACATACTTGATTCATTGATTCAATTTATTCATTTTCCACATAATCAAATTAATGATACAGAATACTAATACGAATAACGAAATAAATGCACATGAATATTAAAAACATGTCATAAACATGTATGGACTAAATTGTAACATGATAATAAAATAGTCAAATAACAAAAGAAATACACTTCTTGAATATTAAACATAAATATATAATGAATACATTGTAAGTATTAGTACTTATCACCGATCATGTATCCTTTACCACATCCCCCCCCCCCCCCCCCGCCTCCCACTCACTCACACACACACACACACACTCACACCTAATATGTCCCAATAATATCTCATTCCCACGTACCAAAGCATACGCATAAACAATCCTTAGGCTAGCTGTGCTTGCCCTCTTCAATTTAACACTAACAGAAAAAAATGTATTCAGATGATGAGGTCGTAAAATCAATCAGTACCAGGGGACTTTTACCTGCATTTGCGCCGTAAGTTAGGTCATAAACACTCGCGAGCCAAACCTGCATATTTGCAGGTTACGTGGCCCAGCTGATGAGTAAAGCTAGCCTGCTAGCTTCAACACTGCGATCGCGATCGCGCCCGCTGCTCTGCCGATCGATCATACCGATCATGATAGTCTCGTGTTTTCAGCCCTCTAATGAAAATTAGACACGTAATTTTTTTTTTAAACTGCATACTGGGGTAAAATTGTATGTGCTTTCCAATGAACTATGTTAGAAAGTGCGGTTTTCAAGACTTAAGGAGCTACAGACTAGTATCTGTTTTCAACCTGCAAATATGCAGGTTGACCTTGTTAATTGTGGCAGTTTTTACGACTTAAAACCTGCGAATTTGCAGGTACCTGCATATTCGCAGGTACCTGCTTATTTGGTGCTTGCTCCCCCACTGTTATTGTATGTTCATTGTCCACTGATAATTGACATTGTATGAATTGATTATAGTTCTAGTAGCTCTAGTAGTACTACTAGTTGTATGATTAATTGTAAATGTACAAGGCCCTAAAATAATATAATACAAATTTTAAAAATACCTTTGTTGGAATTGGACATCCCCTCTGAACATCGTCAAGTAGCGCCCGGAATCCGGCCCCTTCCACGATGCTAACCGGCAACAAATCCTCCACTAACATCCTGAAAATCTTGTTGGTCAGTACAGAGGGGGCTCTAGTTTCAAAGTTGGCAGTCGGCTTCCTTTTCTTGAACAGTGTTGTTTCGCCCATGAAGAATTTATCACCACTTGCATTCGAAGGCGAGCCGATGGCGCTGCAGCTGTAGCTCTTCGATTTCTTTGACTTCTTCCTCGCCGGCGCGGCCCCGTGCGCTGACCCGCGCTTACCGGGTTCGTTCCCAAACTCCGCTGCCTCATTTCCTTGGATTTCTGTCAGCTCTTCCCCATTAAACCCATCCTCGTGCCCACCTTGCTCTCCTCCATTCGTCCCATACGAGTCATTTAAACCGTGTTTAGGTCTACCTCGGTATGGCTTACTTTTCGGTTTGTACAGATCGGAGTGACGGCTGATAAGATGATTTCGAAGATTCGATGTTCCACTACGACTTGAAGCGGTTAGCAGCAAACCGCACAACTTGCAGGAAACTTGACGCGTATTCGGCTCGCGGGTCATGAATTTCCAAACATCCGATCGGCGATTGCTTCCATGGGTGCCGCTTTTTACATGCTGATGTTCGTTAATTTGCGGAGTTTCCAGCTCGGTGGTGACTTCACCGATCTCTTGAATAGCAGCAAGCTCCATCTTTATATCCATCAGCACTTTCAAAGAGGATGAAATCGGCAGATTAGAGGCTATTTGCTAGAGAAAAATCGACTCTTTCGGGCTTTTCTGTGTCGGATATAGGTCCGGTACGGTACGCGGTATGTAATATGCACACACGTACACGTATAGAATTATACGGGTAGTGTATAGTATGCGCCGCATGCAATATCCGGCGCGCGATATATCGCGACCCTTCCGCGGCCGCGCAGCTTTTAGGTTCCATCATCCATAGAGCTAGCTATATGGTTCCATCCATCCCCATAAATAATGATGGCGCTGGCGCTGGCATTGTCGATGTCGGATATTCATCCGCGCGGCATGCACGCGGCATGGCATGCAATTTACATCCGGTTACTCGCACCGGCCATCGCTCTTGATTGATCTTTCTCCGGGCAGCAAAGCAAACGGAGGGCCGGAGGGGGGCCGGAGGGGGGTACAGGAGGAGCTAGGGGGGAGGGTAATGGACGAATTGTGTCACCGATATATTATATAATTTAGTCTCCCCAATTTTACAGTCGTGTATTTACATTCCTGATTAGAAAATGCAAATGAAGGGGAGTACTGTATTGAATACGTCGGGGCCGGGGCCCTGGGGTACGGTGCAGTACTCTCCCCTCCGAAAACAAAACAAATATATCAATTATGCAGAGTATGGTGGGGCAGATTGGGAACAAAATGCGGGACAAAATGATGCCGTAAGCAATAACCACATTGTTTATATTTCCGGGGGAGGCAACATGTAATCCGTGCAGACACAAAGTTATAACATATGTCCATTGATAACAAGATTAAAGGGAATCACCAATCCACCATTATAGAAACAATCAAAGTAAAATAAGTAATAATCAGCGTAAGCAAGGTCAACAACAGCCATGGTTCGATATTGAATGTAGGGAAGCTCGGAAAGAATATTTGAATGTTAAAAATAGATGGAAGAGAAAGGTAAAATTGTTAAGGAACTCTGATGTTCCTGTTGATTCAGGAGATTATGATGAGGCAGGGAAATCTTATAGGAACTTGTTACGTTTTAAAAAGAGGTTATATTCTCAGAATTTGAATAAATTATTGCGTTCCTTGCGGACAAACAATCCTAAGGAATATTGGCAGCTATTGAATGATAAGAAAGGACACAAAGGAAAAGATATGGGAAATTTTTTATTGAAGGATTTTGTAGATCATTTTAGTCGCTTAAGTTATAGGGAGGTTGATGAACCGGAACCCCCAATTGTTATGCAAGAGTTGTCTCAGGCAAATGTTTGTCTCGATGTTCCTATTACTTTGAATGAAGTTGAGATGATGATTAAGAAGCTTAAGAATACTAAAGCGTGTGGAAGGGATTCTATTAGAAATGAGTTTCTTAAAAGTTGCTCACCGGAGATTCTCCAGGTTGTAGTAAAGTTTTTTAATGTTGTATTGGATTCTGGTATTGTCCCAACTGAATGGTGTATTGGGATAATAATTCCTATATTTAAGAATAAGGGCGAGAATGCAAACCCTGATAATTATAGAGGCATTACGTTATTGAGTTGCCTAGGTAAATTGTTTACATCAATTTTAAATTATAGGATCACCCAGTTCTTTGAGGATGAAAGTTTGTTAGGAGAAGAACAAGCTGGCTTCCGGTCGAATTATTCAACCACTGATAATGTGTATGTTTTAAAGTCTATAATTGATGTTTATTTACAAAATTCAAAACGCCTTTATTGTGCATTTATTGATTATAAGAAAGCCTTTGATTTGATTGATCGTGCAGCACTGTGGGTCAAAATGTTTAGAATAGGAGTAAAAGGAAAGATTTTTAATGTTATAAGAAATATGTATAGGTGTGCTAAATCGTGTGTTGCTAACAAGGGAGAGATGTCTGATTTATTTACATGCAATATTGGAGTGCGTCAAGGTGAAAACCTGTCACCTCTCTTGTTTGCTATTTATTTGAATGATTTTCGACAATCTATTGGAAACTCGTGCAAGGGATTGGAGTTTTTGAATACTATTATTAAAAATAGGTTGCCTTTTGATGATGTTGAAATGTATAAGGATTTATTTTCGTTATTATATGCTGATGATACTATTATTTTGGCAGAAACTCCTGAAGAATTGCAAAAAGCTCTAAATGCAGTGAAAGTTTATTGTGATACTTGGCACCTAACTGTTAATGCCAGCAAAACGAAAATTGTTGTTTTCTCACGTGGGAAAGTTAGAAGAATTCCGGAATTTGTTTATGATGGTGGTGTACTGGAAGTTGTTTATGACTTTGTATATTTAGGGGTGACATTTAATTATAATGGTAATTTTAAAAAGGCAATTGCTAAACAGGTCACACAAGCTAGAAAGGCAATGTATAGTATGTTAGTAAAGGCAAAGAGGTTGCATTTATCTGTTGATACACAATGCCATTTATTTGACCACTTAGTTTTGCCAGTTCTATTATATGGTGCTGAGGTCTGGGGCTATGAGTGTATAGATCAACTTGAAGTTTTTCAAAGAAAATTTTTAAGAACAATATTGTTTGTAAATAAGTGTACACCTGACTGCATGGTTTATGGGGAAACGGGACGTGGTAAAATATTGGATAAAATTAAGTGTAGAATGATTGGATATTGGGTTAGGCTAGTTAAGGGGAAGCAATCAAAGTATTCATTGATTCTTTTCAAATGTCTTTTGAAGTCCCAAGCTGAAGCACAAAGTGTAAATAATATTAAGTCACAATGGGTTGAGTTCCTTGCAAACAGTTTCGATCTCGCAGGACTCGGGAACGTTTGGCGAGCCCAAGGAGAAGGATATAGTGCTGCCTGGATTATGAATACTATGAAAATTAGGCTTTCTGACATTTCTTGTCAGGAATGGAGTGCAGCTACCTGGTCAAATAGAATTTGCACTAACTATAGGATGTTTAAGAATAAGTACTTGCATATACTATGTCAGAAAGAAGCAATAGCTTTAAGTAAGTTTAGATGCAGATCACATAGATTACCAGTCAATAAAGGCAGATTTGATACAAATGTAGTACATGACCTGCAATGCCCACTCTGTACGTCAATAGACATTGGTGATGAATTTCATTATATTTTTGTATGCCCATTCTTTCAAAATGAGAGAAAGAAGTATATACCAAATAATTTGTGTGGTAGTAGCTTAAGACCAAGTGCATTGCACATGGATAAGATTTTTAATACAGTTCATACTTGCCAGTTGAAGAAATTAGCCAAATTCGTTACCATAATTATGTCACATTTTTCTAAAGAGCCAAGGGTAGTTAGTAACCCTGTAAATGACATCCCGCAAGTGAGTAATATTATTAGGCACACTCGTAGCGGTAGGAGGGTGAATTGCCCAGTTCGCCTTGATCTGTAAATATGTTCATTTGTTCATAATTATATTATCACATGTTTATCATTGTTCAGTTCATGTTTTTTTTGTTCATTGTTCATATTATATTACCATGATTATGTTTATCATTGTTCATATTATCACATGTTTATCATTGTTATACTATTGTTATATTTATACTATGTAAATATGTTTGTACTCTCATACCCCGAGAGGGGGTCGATAGAGTCAATAAAAATCTTACAAAAATCTTACAAAATCCGATCCTTATGTACAATCATGGAAGTAGGAGTTTGCAAACTCCTACTTCCATGGTACAATACTTGTATTGATAATGTAATTAAATAAGTTATTAATTCCACCAACAACCATGAACACTAAGCGCGGTTTGGTATATATATATAGACGCAACATTATGCTTACGTATCCCGCCTTTGATGACGATTCATACGGTCAGTTGGAAAACATGACAGCCTCCAGTGGTCATTAAAAACATATGATTATAGTGGTCTCAAAATATTAATAGAAATACCCAAGGGGGAATGAATATATACGACTAAGTAAATCATTATCATTAACAGCAACAACAAAATGCCAGCGTTTGGCTTCCCTGTAAACAGGCCGAGTAACTTCATAATAAGACAAAATTAATAATTGAAAACCGTTAAACTAAAAAATCTCTGAAGGGACCCCATAGAAGATCAGCCATGTGTACAGTAGACGGCGCTGAATGGGCCTATCCCTCCGAATCCATTGTATTTATATTAAGTGAATTATGTACTATTTTTTCCTATTCTAAACAACATACCGCAAATGTAAAGTGAGTTTGGAAAATGGAAAAGTATGACTATAAAGAAAATTTTAAAAATAGGAAGTTTCCCAGAGTTTTATTACATGCCTTTCAATTCTTTAACATTATTGATTTGATGTCCTCGATTATAAGTCAAAGGTGGTTCTTGGGGGTTCTTGAAGGCTGTCAATTTGTCAAGCAAATGAGTTTGCCAAGTCGTGAAAGTTATGAACAATCACCGTATATCGCGATCATAATCACCGCGCATCATCATCATCGCTTTTAAATTGCAACGAAAATCAAGCTGATATTACGACCCAAGCTAGCTAGACCGAAAATCAGTCTCTATACTTTGACGGTTGTTCACTTTATACCGCTCCATATAGAGAGTATCGAAGTAATATTGATAAAAGAAACCCCAATGTACTATACAGAGTCGGTTATTTCCGAGCTAGCTAACGCGACGTCGATACTTGTCATTGCTACTAAATTCCACACACAAAGTAATTTGGCTATATAGTAATATATCTTCATCAAATTTGCGACAACGTACGTCGACGCTGATTGGGATCGATCGCGCATATATGAATTATTTCGATTCGGATCGATCCCATATAGGACACGACCAGTTCAACATCGATTGTGGTGACTTAATTTTTTTTTATATGATCGATTGATAACGGGATTATGAGCAATTTGATTGGTTGAAAGTTTGGTTGTACATACATGTACATGGTAGAGTTCTATGGTTGGCGGACCTTGACACCAACAGTATTAGTGGCGTAGCGCATGGTGGGGGGGGGGGGGGGGTAATTATTGGGGGCACAACCCTATGTATTTCTTTATTTCATGAAGGTTTCCCCCTATCATTTTTAAATATTTTTGTCAAATTAATTGGATGAGGCCACATGCCCCGACGTTACGCCACTGGACAGTGTAGTAGGGCGGGCCGAGGGGGATCACATGAGGAAGAGATTTTTCCAGTGGGGGTGGGGGTTGGGGGGGGCTTACTTTTTTCTCCATGGGGCCCAGGCTTTTACAAACAAATAGGGCCTTCATCATATAAAGTAGATGTCTGAAAATTATCAAATGGCAGGATTTCGCCTATATCCCATGTCCAAATTATTTGTCCCACATGCATAATATTTGGTGTGGTGGTGGGGTTACCTGGGGGCGGGGGCTCCAAATGTTTTGCCCCCAGTTGCTTATCCGCTGCTAAAGGATGAAGAGGGCAGAATGACACAATCATATTCCCGGCATGATTTATAATGCAATGATCAGACAGTCAAATCATAATTGGCACCTTTTTTCTTGGCGGGGGGGGGGGGGGGGGGGGGGGGAGAGAAAACCTTTTTTTGTGGGGTTCGTCAGGAGGCCTTGCATTTTTGTTTTTCACCATTTAAGTGACATCAAATTATTATATTTAGAAATATTTAGAAATGGTACAATTTCCTTGTTCCAAAAGATTTTTCCTTGCAATCTTCCCCCTGGGAGGGGGGGGGGGGGGGGGGGGGATGGTGCGCACAGAATTGTGTTGGTGCACTATAGGTCAATTTTACACATCAAAGTTCCCCATGATTAGTATAGAGTGGTGAAGTGTGACGTCATCAAAAATCTTTTCTTTTTTTTTGTTTTTTTTTTTGAATTTCCACATTTTAACTTCATTTTTTGAAAGAGCATTCAAAATACTGTTAATGCTGAAAATCAATCAAATATGTTAAGTATTGGCTGAGATATGCCCATCCGAATTAATGTTTTTCCAATAGGAAATCAGTGTTATATTGCTCTGGTTCGTAACTTTATGGCTTAGAGCAATATAACACTGATTTCCTATTGCAAAACAATATCATTCGGATGGGCATATCTCAGCCAATACGATATTAGATTGATTTTCAGCATTTGGACATTCTTTTGTATGCTCTTTCAGAAAATGAAGTTCAAATTGAGAAATGTCACAGCTTCGGTACTCTGTTGCAGTGAACAAATTTTGTTTGTCGATTAATAACCAGCCGAACATGTAGAGAGAAGAAAAGGAAAAATTCCCTCCCATTGCAGCAAGTTATAGTTAGCAAACACACAAACACAGACAGTTCACATGGACACTTATGCACACGCACGCACACACACACATATACATGCACACATATTTGCATAATGATGTATCTATTTAAACAGTCATGGAATGGAAGGGGAGGGTCGCCCTAAATCTCCATTTTTGTTTACACGCCAACAACTCTGGGGTTTAAGATACTATTAAAGGGGAATTGTGATTTTGTAAATGGTTCAAAATGAGTTTAAGAAAGATAATCATTTATTAAAGGGATCTAGTAACTTTGTTGACATGTGCAAGTGACAAAAGATGTTAAAACGTGCACTTGAAGGATCTGATACGTCCATTGAGTGATGTGTGAAAATGTAATTCCTCAAAACTTTCATAATCATTTCCCTACAGCCCGTAGAATCTTTTGTATCAAGTGCTTATTGCGCTACACATGATATATGCTATCAATTATATTTATTGTTATCAGTAGTAGACTAAAATAAGTTTTAAATAAAATAAAGTAAATGGATTAAATTCTTATACATTCCAAATTTAATAGTGATAAACGTAACAGAAGTACATGTATTTCAGAAAAAAGGGTTTAGAATTAAATACTTGTCAACTAAAATTTCAAGAGCAATGTGCAAGTATTTTATTTCCTCAAACAATTTAATACTATCTTGATAAGAGCAAAGATAATTCAAGAGTTTTTATATAAAACGATTTTAACAGAACATGATAGAAATGTACAATACAACTTTTCTGTTGGCAGGGTTATCCTTCAAATATTGACATATATTTACATCTTTAATAAATGAACATTTAAACATCCCTGCGTCTGTTGAGCTGGTGAAAGTTGAAACTACGGCGGAACCTCATAACAATGAGCTTGTACCAGTAATACATTATTACTTTTTCATTTATAAGACTTGTTTGTTATAACAGAGCTCTTTATAATGAGGTTCCACTGTAGCCTTTTACTAGTCAAGTCCATGGGCGTAGCCGTGTAGGGGCACATTCTTCTCGGGGGGGGGGGGGGGGGGGGTGGCCCCCGAGGTCTTTTGCACAAATTTTCACCTGACAAGCAAAAAAAAAAAGGGGGGGGGGTTCCCTCTTTGTTTAGTCCAAAATAACATGTTTTTGCCCAAATATGAGACGGTCTTGCCAGAAAATAACATGACACTGCCAGAATGTAACTTGATTTTGCCTGAATTTCAAGTGCGTTTTGCCCGAATATGGCCGTTTTCAAAACTCCAGGGGGGCTGCAGCCACCCCAGCCCCGCCTCCTACGCATATGGTGTAGCCCCATATAATTATATTCCTGTTATTGTACATAAACTTTTTTTTGTATTGACAGTGACAGAACATGTTAGAAGTTAACTAGAGGTGGCCCACTAGAGTGGTCACTAGAAATTCAATCTTATAAAGGTCATGATAGTGATGTTGCTATTAAATTGATACAATCTTTTGGTCGCAAGATGATCCATTTAGCCACAAAAAACTACAAGTAAGTGGCCAAGCAGGCCAACAGATACAAATTCCAAGGGCAACCCCTTGATAAAGCGAGGATAACATTTGGCAATTAACCAATTCATTGGTCAAAACACAGCTGCATTTTGTACAAGTAAAAGAAGTGACACAGAGATTTCCATGTTTAGCAATTTTATCACCTTAAAATACACATCTGGGCCCCGTTGCAGAAAGAGATACGATCAATCGTAAGTTACAACTAATTGTAAGTCAGAAAATTTGCGCATTTCAACCAATCAGATTTGCGCATTTAGTCAGATGATCTTAATTACAATCAATTGCATATCTCTTTCTGCAATGGGGGCCCTGATCATTTTGAGAACTTTTTGATTAAATACCATTCAGTCATTCTAACAAGGAAATGCAGGAAAACAGCCAAGATGAAGGGTTTAACCCATTCCGGACTGATTGATTTTGCTATGACATGCATTCTCCTGAATGGGTTAATAACAATTTCAGTGATTAATAAGCTTAAGAAAAAAAACTTGTTCAAATGTAGGCTTTCCCATTTGATCATCTTGCAAAGTATAAAATGTGTGATTTAAGCATTCCGATGATCATAACAAAGCTGCGCATAGACCAAGTACAACTCAAAGGACTGTTCAGTGTTTCTTTGGATAATCAATTAAAATCAGTCAATCAATTGTTCAAGTTCTTTTGCAGAGTAAGAGTACAAATTAAAGAACTGTTCATTTTTTCAGATACAAAATTAAAATCAGTAAATCAATTGATCAAAAACTTCAGAGTCACAGAGTCATTGAATTTTCTTGGATCTCTGTAGGCTTCCATTCTGCAAAGCAAATATATATTGAGTTTATTTCAGCATTCCATGATAACTAAGCTGCGCGTTATACAACTTAAAGAACTGACACTGTTTCTTTGGATAACAAATTTAAATCAGTCAATCAATTGTTCAATATCTTTTCAGAGTTACTGAGTTGTCTTGATCATTCTGCAGTTTAAGCATTCAGATTATCATAAAAAAGCTGCAAAGAGTAAGAACTGTTCAGTGTTTCTTTGGATAAAAATTCAAATCAGTAAATCCATTGTTCAAGATTTGTTCAGAGTCACAGAGTTGTCTTGGACCTCTATCTCTGGAGAAGAGACAGATTTTGATTCAAGAAGATCAGTGGGCCAGCCACCACCTTCTCCAGGAGAGCTCTCTTCATGTCTCTCCTTGACAACCCAGAGGTGACGTCATCTACTGGTTGCGCTATGGCAGGCAAGGAGAGAAACTGTCTGGCTACTTCTGCGAGCTGAGGGAAGCGTCCTTTGTTCACCCTCCACCAGTCCAGGGGGCAGCTATCATGCCTCAGGGCGGGGAACCCTACGTAGTTGGAGATCTCAGAATCCACATCTTGCTTGTCCTGCGCATATTCCTCTGCACCACCAAACAAACAAAGGAATGGGGTGGCATCGGTGGATTCTGCCATCGGGCCACTTCCTCCTGCCGATTCATCGCCAGCATTTGATGCAGCGACTCCTTTCAGTGCATCGAAGACGTCGACTTTGTCCTCCTCGGCTATGAATTTCAGTTTCTTGAAGCGGGGGTCGAGCATAGCTGCAAGCATCGGTACTGATGACGGGAGGATGGCAGTGAGGTCCCACTTCTCCCTGACTTCCTTTCCAATGGCCTTTAGGAACTTATCGATGGCAGAGTCCCGATCATGATTTGCATCCTCGCAATGCTGCAGGATACTGTGGACGACCGGCAGAAGACATGACACTGACCCTGTTTTGGCTTTGCTCAGGACGGTCAGGGCAGCTTTCAGGATCTGAAGTGAGTTGGCCAACATCTCGGCTAACTCCCACTGGTCTGTGCTGAGACACGTCTCATCAGCCTTGATTGTCGTGTCATAGTCATTGACCTTCTCAATCAGGGGCCTCAGTTCTACAAACTGATGGTTAAAATGGAAAAAAATATATATATATTATACATAATATCTTTTCTTTGATGACGATAAAAATTAAATCTTTACAAATAGTATAAAAGCAGTAGTTATTGAATTAATTTTGACCCACTAATCATCAAAATGTGCTCTTGAGGAAAATGGCATTTAAATGGTTATTTGAGATGAAATAGGACATGAGAACCTAAAATTAAAATTATTATCTGCAATCCAGCCATAAGGGACACTCCTATTATTTTGGTAGCTTTTGATCAGACCTTACACTACTTAATTAGGGGACAAATGCTCTGTATGACACTGCAATTAGGCAGGGAGTACTCTACCTGTATTAACATGTCTGCTTTGGTGATCCAGCTACCACCATCTCCTTCCACCAGTTCTATCGTAGGATTCAGTTTGTAGTAGCTGTCTGTATCTCGGAATTCCTGCATCAACTTGCTTGCTTCCTCATCATTGATCAGGTAGTTCACGGTCTGCCCGACTTGCTCGATCAGCTTCCTCACTTCGGGAATCACAAAGGCAGTCTGGACACACAGCTCCAGCTTCTCCGCGGCACAGCTCATCGATTCGCAACTTAACATCACCCCGACCCGCTCAGTCTGTACCCTGAGCATCCCTTGACGACATATCACTGCGACCAGTCTTTCTGGAGGAAGATCATACTGGAGTAGCAGCGTCCGAATGTGTTGGCAGATCTCTGGTCCATTGGCTTTGTGTTGGGTCAGGTGGTTTGTGCCCAGGACGTAACTTCTGCTTTCCCAGTTGCTTGTGAGGTACTGCACAGTGATTGTGACGTAAGCTTCTTGGTCACTTCCTTTCCACACATCGTAGACGACTGAGAAATGTGTGGCTTCCTTGGCTAGGGTATCCCTCAGCTTGAACTGCAAAACAAAAATTCAAGGAAAGTAATATGGTATGTTTTAAATGCATGCTTTCTGGAGAGATATGACACTTGTCATTTTTAGTGTGATGACTATATAATCAAGAGAGGATAAGATTGATGTCAATACAAACAATTGGGGAGGGAATCAAACTAAAACAATTTTTGGTTGTTTACTGTCCAGAACAATTATTTCCACACAAAAAATCAACTACCGACAGTCAGTAGATCTGGAGAGAAGTTGGTCAAAAGAGAAAATCATAGTAAATGAACGTTAAATAAGTAAAATTAACCTGGGTAACAAAAGAAATTTCATCTATGTAGGTAGTACCAAGAAATTTACCTTGCACTGTTCATGCAAGCCCAGAATCCTCCTCTGGAAGCTCTCTGCCTTGGGCATCTGGTAGACGGGTTCCAGGAAGCTGGTGTACCCCGTGAATCCCTCCGAGGTGACAAACTCCAGCGACTGGAGGCCCTTGATCATCATCTGCAGGATTTGCTCCGTGATCATCCCACCGTCGCTCTCATTTCTCGAACCCTGGACAATGAAGCGCTTCTTGAGGAACCCGGACATCTGTGTCTGGCTGACGACTCTTGAGACTGATGGAGGAGTTGCTGGTGCCTCGTCGCTTGTTCCTTCAGGATCTCTGGTTGCCGTGAACACCGAGGATGTCGAGGCTTGAGTTGGAGTACTAATGAATGGACTGGCCATGTCTCTCTTTTCAGTCTTTATCTTCTTTTGGGGAAGGCGTTTCTTGTAAGGTTTCCTCGGTATTGGTTTCCCATTCTTAAAAACCTTTGCTGATGGTCCACTCACCTACAAGTAAAAAGGGAACAAAAGTAAACATATTAGTGTGGGCCATGTGCTGTGTAGTGTGTGGCCTGTGTGTTTGAGTGGGGGGGGGGGGGGGGGGGGGGGGGGGGGGAGGAGTACCTCAGGGTGATTTAGCACCCAAACTCCAAAATGCAAACAAACAAGTCTCCATAAATTGACATTGTATTATGTGTGCAAGACAATTTTGAAATAAATCACATTTTTTGTTTAACACGGCAATTCCATTACATTATGCCTGATAATGGCATAATACTTGACAATCAATATTCCTTATTTTTCAAACAAGCAAAATAAAATGTGTTCATACTAGACTACTAGTGAATATAAATAAGTAAATATAATACAATTTGGATATAATTGCTCACATGACAAGATGTTTGAATAGGCTTTTAAAAGTTTTAGTTCTCTACACTCTACAGATCCTGACAAAATTGTCACTGATTATTCCAGCATTCTCTACCAAAGTGTGCCCACGACTTGGCATTCATAACTAAACTGAAAGTAAAAGTAGTCCTTCAGACATAGAGCATCGGTTCTTTTATGTCATGCATGCCAAATCGTGGGAATACTTTTTGAGAGTGCCATTATTCCTTTCATATTCATGCTCATCCCACTTCACAATGTTATTTCATTGTTACTGTTGGACAATTTTTTTTTTTAGTCATGCTGGCCTGGAATTCGTAAATCTGTAAATTGATGATACAATTACACATTAAAAGTTTGAAATATTTAATTCTATAATCCTAAATTACTAATTTGTAGATCACATGATATGATACATAAATGATGTAACCATATTGCCAGGTCATTCATTCATTCATTAATTTACAAAAATGACGCCTGCTGAGTGAAGCAGCCAAACAATGGATCAACCTCTACCAAAATAACAACACGGCCGGATGTCAGAGAATCCAGACTATACACACACTTACATACACACACGTGCAATTCAAGTCACACACTTGCATTTTAGTACTTGCCTCGAATTCGGGCATCTCGTGCGCCGCCGTGAGATGGTATCGCAGGTTCGTTGTACCGCCCGTGTAAGCCAGAATCTTTTCGCAGGAACGACATTGGGCCCGTCGTGTCTGCCTGTTAAGCTCGAAGAACTGCCAAACTGACGACCTCTTGTCCAGCACTTTCCCGCTGCTCCCAGCGAAGGGATTGCTCCTCCTTGGTTTGACGGGACTCTTCTTGGGGGCCATTTTCAAAATTCGCAGAAAATTAGCAGAAAATATGATCGATTAACACAGCTTTCGACTAGGGATCGCCTCACGTGTAAAGTCTATGCAAAAATAATGGCGCCGATTATACACGCGCACGCCGCGCGCGCGGGCGCGCCGTAATCGACCATGCATTTATACGGCTGCACTGCGTTTAGCGTACCCACGCTTCGATCGTACATAATCCACATTACGTTATCGATTCATCCCGTGCATGTCATGCAGTGCAAAGAAAACAATTTTAAAGGATATATATATCTAGGGATAGGGGATATCCTGATATTATTTACTGTTGAGTCCATTATTTTACGATTTTCTTCAATGGCGTCGAAAAGAGAAGTCGGGGAGTATTGAAATTGCAGTTTAAATTTATCTTTTTTTTTAAAACGTAAAATACAAAACAAAGTGTAATGTATGTTGGTACAAAATTACAATCCACTTAGAAATATAATGCAAAAACAAACTGTGTGAATGGAATGTGGAGACAGCTAGGAAAGACATATGGAATAGTTTATATATTTAGTCTACTTTGAGGTAGTAAATGAAAATAACAAGAGTTTTGAGTATTATGTGAATGTATTTCATCATTTAAAAAAATTATTCTAAAAAACTGGGGATGAAGTTATTTAAAATATGGCTAACCCAACATTATTACAAATATCTAAAACATTTTCAACTCCAAAAATAAGGGTTTAGTATAATCAAAATAATCAGCATGTAACATTGTAATACAGTAACGATTTTGTGTAAATTAAAATTAAAAGTTGAAGATACCCAGGCAAAATACACAAGGAGATATGGTGTTATTAATAACTTATTAATCATAATCAAAATACTCTTAGGAAAATTGTTTAGATTTATCTAAAATACAGATACCTTTCGAATTGTGTGTGCCAATGAGATCAATGGGCTCCTTCCAAGATCATGGTTACATGATCGATGTAATCGATATGATATGATCGATATGAAACAATTATTGTATCATAATCGATTAATTTATATATGAGTGTATAGTATTTACTAATAAGTTAATCAGAAATTAACCAATAAATTATGTTTTATAATTCGTCATTGAAATTAATAGTGAAAATGGGATAAAGATCAGATCACTCGTGTCATCTGCATAATTATAAATGTATTGTATGATATTTTGAGATGCATGACAACTTTTAGTAATATATACTCCGCAAAAAAAGAAACTGGACACTTGTATGAGACCAAATATTTCGTATTCATTAACGATAAAATATATGATATTGTATATCAAATTAAAGATACAATTACCCTCTTCAATATTCGCATAAATTCCAGATGAAATCATTCATGCATGACTTGTCACGGTCAATTAACCACACCAAGGTCTGTTTTCAAAAATAGCAAAAATGGAACATCCACACAACCATATAAATGTTGATAAGCATAATCTAAAACGCTATATTCATGAGATGGCATATTTTTTCATTACAAATGTGACCTTTTCTATCTTCATCTCAATAAAGAGTATAAATGAAGACAAATTGTAAACGTTATAGGTGGTATTTTAATCAAAAAGTAACAAAATGGGGAATTCCATGGCAAAGCTTTATTAGTAAAAACCACAGTTTGTGCCCTTATGTCAGCATGAAAATGGTATAAATTCTTCTCAAGAATTCTACCGTAGTCCAAAGATCTTCAAAACCTGAAGTCACCCTTGGTCAAACAGTTGGGCAGTCTTTAACATGCCATTTCTCTAGGTAAATATGGTTAAAATTGCAGGGGACACATGAAATAGACAAGCTTCATGCCTCTAATACAGACCAGTATGATAATGCTCTCATAACCTGGCCCTGTTTTATTGACAAATTTGTATTTCCAGAGTTTGTTCATAACAATAAAGTTGAATAATGTCATAATTTAGTTGCCCCGCTCATCTTGTTTTAAGTGAAACGCTTACTATCATTTCAGTCGAATGGTGTGGTCCCTCATTGTTTTGCTATTTTTGAAAACAGACCTTGCTATTGTTAATTGACCATGGCATTTCATGCATGAACGATTACACCTTTAAGTTATACCCTGCATGTAGAGGACTAAATTCCCTTTAATTTGATATATGATCATGTACACTTTATCGTACATTAGTATGAAATATTTCAACTTATACAAGTGTCCAGTTTCTTTTTTTGCGGAGTATATATAAGGGGACCGGGAATAGATCCCTGGGGCAATTCACATCGTAACAATTAGACCCACAAACAGTCACATCTACATTTACGAATTGTTAAATAATTGTTTGATACTATCAGCTTCTAGTTTATTAACAAAACCGAATGATCTTAGCCTTCTTAGGTATCAACAGCTTTCACTCAAACCATGGGATAAGCCAATTAAAGTTTCCTTACGATTTGTTACTTGTGTTAACCTTATGAAAACAAATCAGAGAATGATTTGTACCACATGTGCACAAATAAATATCTTTAACAAAATATAAAATTATGTATTGCACTGATTTACAAACGTTATAAGTGAATTAAAATCAAAGTTTCAAACAATACAAAATAATATAGATCAGTAATTATTAATCCAGTCAGTCAATTCAGGTAAAACTTTAGCTATTTTTTGTAGTATTTATACTTTAAATATTGGTATTGGTATTTTTTTTCCGGGCGCACACCGTATTAGTTGTATTATTTTCCGTTCTGCACTTAGAAACATCAGTATGAAGCGCTATATAAATATTATGTATTATGTATTATTATTATTATTATTTTAATCCATTCGGAAATATACCAATGCAGCCATACTCGTTGAAGAATAAAAAAATATAACATAAATGATACAAAATTATATGCATTACTTGTTTGCCTCGGAATAGAATTTCTAGATTGGTGGCGCAATATAAATGCTAGTCTATTACTATTATCATAATCGATTACAATCAAAACATATATTTCATCAAAACCAGTACTTGATCGATTCTTCATATAACAAACAATATCGATAATTTCTTTGGTGGATATTGGAACAAAAATGCAGATGGCTGATTACTTATTAAATATTGCACATTATTATCATTATTAATTGTACAATGCTTAAAATCCTGCATATTTTGTATCAATGAAGGGCCAATATTTACCCAAAATTATTTAGCCATATCATTACTATTGATATTTGATCGATCATTAACAATAAGTTTGTCAATATAATGTTGTTTTGTTCTTTTATCCATAGCTTTTGCTTCCAAGTTTGCCTCATATTTTTTGGCACATTTTAGAAAATAATTATGATAGTATTTATTTTTTATCCTTTTCACTTCCCTATTAAATTTGAGTGACTGAAAAGTTTATATGATTAAAGATTCATGTCGGCCCTAATATTACAATTATTATAACGTATAGATGCAGTGCAATAATGATTGATGGTTTGATCGATTGTGGAAAACAAATGACTGCTGAAAGATCGACATTATTGTTTTATTGTGTGACTGTGTGTATAGTCATCATTTTGATATTGTAAATACAGCAACATATTTTTCATAAGTAATTTTAACTTGCATATAATTAATGCTGCTAAATTATGGACAAATATTATAGCGCCAATTATATCACCATTCGTATTTGTAATAAGTTATATACAATTTGTTTTCTTCAAAGTTGTGTCAATGATCAGTAATTCCATCTCTCTTTAGTTTCGATTTGATTTCTGTTGCGTTTTCGTTACTCCCTGTAAAAACAGCATTAGCCGACTTTGGACCATGACCAGAAAATCACTCTATTATGTGGTCGTTTCTTAGTAGTTAGAGAGGCTGCGTCTGGCGTAGTCAGAAAACCCGACTCTATTATATGGGGCTGACTTTTATCGGACTTTTGAAATAATTCAACCAACCGTCGAGTAGAATCCATATAGAGACTGATTTTTCGGTCTACGTCTGGCGCTGGTCGTATATGAAAGAAGAACCCCAGCATTTAGAGTAGTTTATTTCTGACTAAATAACTTGACTATAACTGATATTATGCTATCTGTAATTGTTTTGTATCTGTATACAGGGCGAGGTTGCCTACCCTGTATTTTTAAAAGAAGACATGAATAAATAAATAAATAAATAATATAACTTTCAGATTTTGTGTGTAGTGTCCGCATTTACACAATTATTTAACTGGAATTAAAATGTTTCCTTTCCACCTTTTCTGGATAAACATCGATATTTACGATCAGAAGTTTTCTCGCGCAATTTAGAGGGATCTTAGATCCCTAGTTTTTGCACATGTCAACAAATTTACTAGACTAGTAAGTTTGGTGACAGTATGCAAAAACTAGCAAATGGTTTCTGTGATCCGATAATTATGAAGGGTGATGCGTGAAAGTTGAATGTATGAATGGATGTTATATGGCCGACTGGCCGAGTAAAAAATGCTAACTCATACACAGGTTGAAAGTCGGACCTTGTATAAGGGGGATCAAATCCGAGCACTTCAGTTATACCGATATCTTTATATCGAAAGAGAATTAGCTTAAAACCGAAACACGTTCCATGCTTTTATTGACACATTAAAACGAAGTATATGAGAACAGCTAGCTAGAGTATGAATTGTTGTTGATTGTAACAATGTTAAGCAGATCACGACACTAATCGCGAAACTAATTTGAGACGTAACCATAATTGATATTCGCATAATTATTATACTTTCTGTTAATTTGTTTGTTCTCTTTTACATTATATAGCCAGGATTTACTTTTAACTTCCCAGAAAGATTAATTTTGTATTCAAGCCGGACTTGAATAAGTGACAGTAACTTTTGGATTTAGAATTTATTCCAAAGGAGTTACTTTTTAAATCTAGGCGGGACTTAGGAAGACGAACATTTCTTTGGATTAAACTTCAAGTTGATTAAGTTTTGAAAGTTTGTTTGTTTATTTATTTATCTCAGGGTGAAGATCGAGCTGTACGAACAGATGATAAGCATGGGATTTCCCCGTGCAACGGCGGGAGCCGCCCTGAAACAAACCAACAACGATTTGCACGCGGCACTGAAGGTGATCGAGGAGCACCCAGAATTACTCTCCCTCCCGGATAATGAGGCAGACCCGACCTGGAACGGACCAATCACGGATCAGATGCTTGCCCAGGTAAAGATTTTGTTTTCTTTTTGTTTGTTTGTTTGCTTGCTGTTTGTTGTTTACTTCTTTATGATGATCGATTGACAATCATACATCAGCCAAGATTATAGAGACTGATCATTTATTCACTAATTTATTATTTCTTTTTATGTGCTTAATATATTTAATTTCTTTATTCTGAAGATCGATTTATAATCATACTTCTGCTACGGTAAGAGTCAGATTATTTATTCATAAATTAACTACATATTATCGGCAAGCAAATATCAAGGGCCACGAATTAACAACCCGATTACTCCCTCTCCCGGATAATGAGGCAGACCCGACCTGGAACGAACCAATCACAGATCAGATGCTTGCCCAGGTTAAGATTTTGTTTTCTCTTAGTCTGCTTTGTTGTTTTTCATTTTACCGCTTTGTTCTCAAGATCGATCATCATCCCGTTGTTCTGAAGATCGATTCACAATCGTGATTTAGCCGTGGTTTGAAATTATAGTCGAAATATAAGTTAATATTGAACATTAATTTGTTTCTTTTCCCCTTTGTTTTCTTTTTGGGGTTCGTATTTTACTTGCTTGGTAACCTCTTTCAGTGTTCTAAAGATCAATTCATCCCCGATTTATAATGATGCGAAAATACTGCTGAAAACTGCATATCTACTTTAATAATGCCGGGTAATAAAATGAGAGTCAATTAAGATAGGACCTAAATTTTCGATCGTAGCAGAATCTTCTTCAGAGGTTATAATCGTACTTCAGACATGATTGTAGTCTAATCAATATTCATGTTTATTAGAAATATATATATCATTCTTTTGCAGGTAACTGAGCTTGGATTTGATGTTGATGTTGTTGCAAGAGAGGCGTTAAGACGCTTTGCTGGATCGATCCAGAAGGCTATTGAGAGATTGGTAGCTAGCGGCGGGATACTACCTCCCATCCCTTCAACTTCATCTCAAGGGGGAGCAAGCTCAAACTCAAACTCAAATTAATTCCACCATTATACATGTGTAATTATATATATTATTTACTTTTATTTTCTTACAAATAATTCTTTGTTTGTTATTTGTTGCAATGTTTATTCAAAATAGTATTTATGCACTATATTTGATTGTAGGTAACTGAGCTTGGATTTGATGTTGATATTGCAAGAGATGCGCTAAGACGCTTTGCAGGATCGATCCAGAAGGCTATCGAGAGATTGGTAGCTAGCGGCGGGATACTACCTCCCATCCCTTCAACTTCAGTCCAGCGGGGAGCAAGCTCAAACTCAACAGGTATCTTTTTCATGTACAAAGTTACATAAGTGGCATAGCTACGTGGGGGGGGGGGGGGGGGAGGGGGTGGGGGGACAGGGGGCACATGCCCCCTGAATAATTTGAGAAAAACACAAAAAAGTGTAAAATCATATTAAAATAAAGAAATACATAGTGTGCCAACTCGCCCAATATATCACATGCCCCCCCCCCCCCCCCCCCCACACACACAATGAAGCAGATCACTCTACGCCACTGATTTACATTTTTATTTTGTAGTTAAATACTGATGCATAAGTTACATTTTCCTTGGAGAAAGACTGAAATAACACTTTTGGAAAATTCTATGAAGCTAATGAACCTGGTGTACCATACAAAAAAGGCGAAATCTTGTAGGCAAGGGGTTAAGCTTAGGCTCTCCTTGAACAAGATGATACATGTTGACTTGTTTTTCATATCCTAGGTGAGGCCCTAACCGATGAGCAGAAGCAAGCGATCGAGGAGGTATTGCCCGACATACCAGACCACGAGGAGGATTACCTGGACATTACTCTGGATGAGGAAGCATCATTTATTGAGGAGTACAAAGCCAGGATAGCTTCTGCATCACATGTATAGGGGAGACTGGACTTGACTCTGAATGAGGAAGCATAATTTATTGCGGAGTACAGAGCAAGGATAGCTTAGAACTAAATCACATGTATAGGGGAGACTCATCGAGTGGTATTTATATCGATGGGGAGACTAGACATTACTCTGAATGAGGAAGCATCTTTTTTTGAGGAGTACAAAGCAAGAATAGCTTAGAACTACATTACATGTATAGGGGAGACTCATCGAGTGGGTATATATCCATGGGGAAACTGGACATTACTCTGAATGAGGAAGCATAATTTATTGCGGAGTACAGAGCAAGGATAGCTTCTACGTCACATGTATAGGGGATTAATTGAGACTAGGCAGTTTCATATTTTCCGCCATGGATCAAACTCAAAGCCGGAAATATTGTTCACTATGTTCAGTATGTACTACAAAGAAATGTAGTTGAAAAGTGAAAACTTTTAAGAGATGATCAACTCAAAAGAATCTTCTAATTCTTAGAAGATTAAGGGAAGTAGCCCGAGATGAGAGAAATATTTGTTTGTTATGGACTACAAAGAAATGTAGTTGAGAAGAAACACTTTAGGATGGTCAAACTAAAACAAGTCTTTCATCGCCTTAGAATAGAAAAGAAGGATAGTCTTTTAGTTTCCTCTTCTTTTTAGTGTGCATGCAAATATGTATTTGATTACTGAGCCCCAGATATGATCAAATACAAAGAATATATTTCTGGAAGATTGAGGGGAGTATGGAGGGGAGTAGCCAGAGATGAGAGAAATATTCTGTTTATTATACACTACAGAGAAATGTAGTTGAGAAGTGAACATTTCAGGATGGTCAAACTAAAACAAGTATTTTGTTGCCTTTTAATTTTTGTTTCTTTTTAATGTGCATGTGAATATGTGTTTGGTTACTGATGAGACCCAAATGTGATCAAATGCAAAGAATCTATTTCTGGAAGACTGAGGGGAGTAGCCAGAGATGAGAGAAATATTTTGTTCATCATGGACTACAAAGAAATGTAGTTGAGAAGTGAACATTTCAGGATGGTCAAATATAAGTCTTTCATTGCTTCGGAATAGAAAATGATAGCTTTTTTGATATTTCTTTTTAATGTGCATGCAAATATGTGTTTGGTTACTGATGAGACCCAAATGTGATCAAATGCAAAGAATCTATTCCTGGAAGACTGAGGGGAGTAGCCAGAGATGAAAGAAATATTGTATTGAAATAATGTTTAATGTGGACTACCAAGAAATGCAGTTGAAAAGTGGAAAAAATGACTGATGGTTAAACTTTATTCGTTCATGTCTCCTTAGATCAAGATTAAAGTTCCTAAATTAAGTTCTTCCATCGCTCGATGGCTCGATGGTCTTTATCTGTGCAATCTGTTCCGCTGCACTGCAAAATTTGGTTTGACTGTACTTTGTATATCCTAACTTTTTATGTCACATGATGTAATTTAATGTACCTCCTCCAATATTGTCAAGTTATATGACGATATTGTACTAGGATGAAGCAATATGTGCCATTTTCCTTATACGTATATGGCTGAAACAAACATGCATATGACATTAAATTTGTATATGTATGTTACTGCATTATTTACATGTTTACAGTATCAAATGAAATATTGATTTATAGCCAACTTAAATTGTAGATGAAGAAATCTTATATGTAGTTTTAAGTTTTGTACCTTAAAAAAAAAATGAAAACGACAATTATTTATTATATGTACACTGTACTTATCTTTACCCAGATCTTTCATAGGAATACGGGTGCCTTAATGCAAAAATAACCAAACATGATTATACAGAGTGTAGCTCAATTCCAAAAGGCACTAAATCCACTTTTTCGACTTTGGAGAAAAGCAGGTATCTTTGTGCACATGCCTATGGGAATATGAAAATGAAATGTTCCATATGTTGATTTTGATTGTGGAATTTGTCCTAACATTTGGATTTCTAGATAGCTACGTAGCTTATTAATGTACTGATATTGTCAACTCAATTTTTATGGAAAGTGGATTTAGCGCCTTTTGGAACTAAGCTCTCGAGTCTCGATAATGAAGCAACTATAGTGAAGCGATACCTACATAATGCAACAATATTGGTTAGGGATCAGAACTGCAATGATGCAATCACAATCACAATTTTTTGCAATTGATATCAATTTTTTGTAAAGGGTTGGTCAAGTTGTGCCAATACCCATGAATCTAGTTGTCCATGTCCATGTAATGTTCAGCATAATATATATCCATGGGATAATCATTAGCCTTTAAAAGGCCATCTGGCCTATGTTAGTTCCACCACTTTACTGATGTACATGTATGTATTTTAATGATTTCGCTCGATGTTTTGTTTGTAACTTTTTATCAGAATGTGGAAATGAAATAACTGTTATGTAGGTCAACAATAAATGTTCAGGGATGGATGATATTTTGTTAAATGTAATAAATAAAATATCAAACTAATACCAGTTGTCTTTTCATTGTTTGTGTGTGCATGGAGTGGGAAATAGGGCAATGAAAGAAAGAAACTGAAATGCATTAAAGTGACCCATTATCTTTGTCAAATTCAACCAACATAACTTTGAACTTTCACACACTTCTCTTGTACCTTTTTGTTAGGCTAATAAGAATGGTAACAGAAGAATTAAATGGGTTTTTATATTTCAAATGTCCCCCTTATTATAGAGATATTTATGATTGAATTAAAAAATATTCCAGAATGCTTTTCAATTGTATTTCCAAACTAGGCTAATAAGAATGGTAACAGAAGAATTAAATGGGTTTTTATATTTCAAATGTCCCCCTTATTATAGAGATATTTATGATTGAATTAAAAAATATTCCAGAATGCTTTTCAATTGTATTTCCAAACTAGGCCACTTGAAAAACAGTTAGTGTTGAGTCATAACGTAGTGACATAATAAAAATGACATAAAAATAGAAGCAACACCGTCTTTACTGTTTCAATAACAATTTAATCGTAAAAGATAAATAGCTGTGCGACGTTGACAAAAACATCACATTGTTAGGTCATAGGTCATTGGGAATGATCTAAACTAAAGGCAAAACGCCAACAAACCAGTTGCTGTGTAAAAGTAAAAATCAGGGCTAGACTTCATCAAATACACTGGTAGTTAAATACAACTTGACATAATTGCATCATGTGCATTACAGTAGATCTCATTAGAGAGCTCACAGGGTGTTGCATAAAGAGTTGCAATCAAACGCAAAGTTGCAATTAATTGCAAGTCAGAAAATGTGCATAAAAGCGCAAATCTGATTGGATAAAATATGCATATTTTCTGACTTGCAATCTTTGAGATTGATTTCAATTCTTTATGCAACACCCCCCTGATATAGCAATACCCTCTATAACAAGGTATTTTTTAATTTTCCCATGGTCCTTGTTATAATAAGTTGAAATTCTGTGGTAGTTTATGTACACTTGTTTAAGTGTCAAGCTGTATCTAATTAACACTGTACTTGGATTCAGGAATACATTTATCTAGTACTTCGCTAGGGTTAGAAATTTACTGATCTCTTATCAAATCATATCTTCCATTTTGATTTCAGTAAAACAAACATCAGTCATTTCACAATATGGTAAAATGTCCATTAAATGGACATTGATGGACGGTTGATTGATCAAATTTTGATCAATCAACCGATTCCCATGTCTGGCTGTTTAATTTACTTCATTATGTAAAGTGATCCATTAACTTTGTCCAAAAAAAAAAAAAAATCACTTGGATCGTTCAACCATCTCTGTAACAGAAGAATGAAATTGGTTTCGATTTTTGATTTTGCAAATGTCTCCCTAATCATAAAGATATGTACAAAGATATTTCATTGTAGTCAAAATCAAGGGCAGTAGGCAATGAAATCTGACATCAATTTTTACCCTTTTCACTAGATAAATACATGTAGTGTTCCTTTTCTATGAAACAATCACGCATCATTCAGATGAATTTAACAATGATATTGCTACACCGTACATGATTGAAGTCTCAAATATATCTTTTGGGAAAATCGTATGAAGTTAATAGATCACTTTCACTGAATACTGGCCTAGTAAAGAGGACATTCTGACAAGAATAAATATTTGTCGTTTTTTTTACAACAAAGTCATGTTCAAGGTAAGAAAAGAGAAAGTTTGTTTAACTATTAATATCAAAATAGTTTCTAGACATGCTGACAGTCCTTGAAATTCAAACCAATGTTTCATATATTCTGGCTGGTATATCAATGATTAAAAATAAACATCTCAGAAAAATGAACAAGAAACTCAAAATTTAAACTAACTAGCTCGCCTGGCTAGTTTTAAAAGAGTTAAGTGCGAACCCTGAACATGTTTCTATCATTTACCATTTCCTTGTAGATTTGGCTATGATCTAATTCATAAGTCCTTAAGATTTAACAGAATGATCCATATGACATTTTTGGAGAGTTTTTCTTAAATAATATATTATGTTTTTATAATTATATTATCAAGAAGTTTAGAAAAAAATACATAATATTTAGTAAAGTTTCTTACAATTTACAAAAAGAGGCAAGGCACATAGACACATATTATCTCATTGTTATTTAACATATATACACATTTAAAATAGTCCAATCTTGGAATTCTGATTCAAAATTTTAAAAGAGAAATCTGGATATCACAGGGCAGAAATTGGAATGGTGGATATTTTCTAGTTCACAATAACAAGATTATTTACTTCTATTGACAACATCGTGTAAACAAGAAAGGAAATTAACATGGAACAAAACACTAGTTATGCCCTTTTCAGGACTTGAAACTAGCAATAGTCTGCAAAAATTGGGCCACTACTGTAACTCAACAAAAAATATGATAATTTGCTGTTTTACTGCGAAAATCTGTAAATATATCCAGACAGGGCATTTTTGTCACAGTTGTGCACTACTTCCAGTCTTCCGTCACAAATTGTGTTGTGATAGCACTACAGCTAAAGAATTATGTATATATATATCAACTTTCTCAATCTGAAGGTAAATTTGAGACAAGAGAAGGGATTCCTTGCAATGGAAAATGCATTCAGCATCAATCAGACAGGCATGAAGTATGCAATGGAAGATGGATTCAATGTGAACTAGATAGGCATCAAGGATGCATTGGAAAACAAATTGAGTTGACCAGTTATTGCATGAAAAACAACAGCTTCTACAGCAGTCACGATAGTATCGACCAGTTTTTGTGAAGGAAGATAAGTGGGGCTGCCGTCTCCTCTTCCAACAGCGCTCTCTTCATGTCCATTTTTGACGTCCCAGTGACGATGTCTCCCCAGTCTTGCGCAATCGCTGGAACAGCAAGGTAACACCGTGCGATCTTCGCTAGCTCTGGGAACTTGCCCTGGTTCATGCGCCACCAGTCCAACGGGCACATGTCCCGCGCAAGGGGCGGATGCGAGAGGTACGTCGAGACCTCCGTGTCGGTGTTGCCGGGCTTCGCGTTAAACTCGTCCTCGCCGAAGAGACACAGGAACGGGGAGACGTTGCTGGAGGACTGGTCGTCCACCTCAGCATGCTGGGTGGAGTTAGCCGTCACCAGGTGCTTCAGGGCGTCGATGACATCCAGCTTATCCTCGTCAGCGATGAACTTGAGTTGCTTGAAGCGCGGGTCGAGCAGCGACGACAGCATAGTGACGGACGACGGCATGATGGCGTTGAGGTCCCACTTGTCGCGGACTTCCTTCGCGATCACGGACAGGAACTCGCTGATGGGCGAGCCGTCGTCTTCCCTCCCCTCGCAGTGCTGCAGCATGCTGTGGACCACGGGTAACAGACACGCCACCGACCCGCTCTTGGTGTCGCTCAGCACCGTCAGTGCTGCCTTGAAGACCTGCAGGGACTGGGCCAGGTGGGTTACCATGTCCCACTGGTCTTCCGTCAGGTAGGGCTGCTGGTTCTTATCATCCAGTAGCTTCACGGTGTCGACCACATCTCGAAGAGCCACAGCCTATCAATGGTGGGCAAGGAGAAGAAATAAATAGCTTTCATTAGTACATAGTCTACGGTCTATAGCCGACCTCTTGTAACCCCTTTGATCTTATATATCCAGGCTTTACAGTTTTGCACAGCCTCTTCAGCATTCGTAAAGCCATCTCAATAATTTCCTTTATGCCATATCTTTACACTAACAAGTTCATTTGATTCTGTGAATAGTCAATCCTGGTGACTATTAAAATTACCTTGTTATTTGGATGGACAAAATAAATACTATAATTGACAATTTGGATGGAAAATTAAATGTTCTATGAGGGTTTGTTTTATCACAGCTCTTTACAACAAGCTCTTGAGTTATGATTTCTGTGTTCATGAGTCCCGGGGCTCGCCCTTAGCAGTGGCCCGGGTGCCAATGGCCACCGTAAATTTAATTTGGCCATAAGAAAATCTTGTATAATTGTTAGGATCTACAGCACAAAAGTCTGGTAGGAGTCTGTCTAATGTCACTGTCATTCTCAACATTTTGTCCACCTGAAAAAAAAGTTGAGTTTGAATCTTACCTTGATCAATGTATCAGCGGTGCTCAGCCACGCTCCCTTAGGGTTCTTGTCAAAGTCAATGAAATTCTTGTTCTCCAGTTTGGCAGTGGAAAACATGGCTTTGGCTTCCTCGTTTTGGTGGAGGTAGGACACGAGTTTGACCAGGTCTTCAATGGTTTCTTTGATCCTTGGAGTCTGCAGACCCAGCTGGACACACTGCTCCAGCTTCTCAGCTGCACAACTCATGCTGTCACAGAGCAGGTTGCTTCCCACCTAGTAGAAACAACACAAGAAGATTAGAAATACTTGTTCTCCAGTTTGGCAGTGGAAAACATGGCTTTGGCTTCCTCGTTCTGGAGCAGGTACAACACCAGTTTGACCAGGTCTTCAATGGTTTCTTTGATCCTTGGGGTCTGCAGTCCTAGCTGGACACACTGCTCCAGCTTCTCAGCTGCACAACTCATGCTGTCGCAGAGCAGGTTGCTTCCCACCTAGTAGAAACATAAGAATATTAGAAATACTTCAATTTGGCAGTGGGAAACATGGCTTTGGCTTTGTTGTTCTCGAGTAGGTAGGACAAGTCTGACTAGGTCTTTGATGGTTCCTTTGAGTTCTGCAGACCTAGCTGGACACACTGCTCCAGAGCAGGTAGCTTCCCACCTAGAAACAACACAAGAGACTTTGGAATGCGTCAATAGGAAAAGGGCACACCAAGATATTAGAATAAGATAAGGACTCTAGTTTGACTAGTTCACCTAGTGTCTCTTTATCTGGATTGTATCTCATCTACAAACAACACAAGTTAGATGAAATGCTTTACTACAATACAGTTCGACCTAGATCTATTTCAGGTTGTACACCTGGGGGGTGTTGCATAAAGAGTTGCAAGTAATCACAAAGTTGCATTGATTCGCAAGTCAGAAAATGCTCCTAAATGGGCAATTCTGATTGGCCCAAGTGCACATGTTTTCTGACTTGCGATCAATCCCAACTCTTTATGCAACACCCCCCTGTTTGAGCAATGATTGAATAATTACATATGCTTTACTACAATACAGTTCAATCTATATATTTCAGGTAGAACACCAGCTTGAGCCATGATTGACTCATTACAAATGCAGAGACGCGAGTAGAAACCAACGTACTTTACCTTGCCAACTTGCGCACCCTTCAGCATTCCTTGGCGGTTCATGACGGCTGTAATGCTCTCGAGGGAGAGCTGGTACTGGCTCAGCAGGTTACGTATACACAGGCTGAGTTCGCTGCAGGACGGCTTGATGGAGAGGCGATCCGTGCCCAGAACCCACGACTCTCTCGTCCACTGGTTGGTCAAGTAGTGGATGGTCAGCGTCATGTAGTTGCTCTTGTCACAGCCTGCCCACACGTCGAACATCAGACCAAAGTTCTTGGCATCTTTGTTCAGGCATATCTTCAGCTTTTCCTGCAAAAAAAAGGGAGGAGAATCTTTAAATTCAAGTACAAAATGATGCACTGTTATTAATGAATGAAATATTATGATCTCAACAAATATTGGTAATGATTTTTCTTTAGTTTAAGGTGCAACTTTTTTTAAAGAAGATTTTCTTTTTGTTATCAAACTTTAATGTATCTATCGTGGAAAGAGTTATTCAATTCATACCACCAGCCCGATCCTGTTCATATTTCACTGTGTATCGCATGCAACATACTTGTGAATTCTGGCATGTGAACAAACCTAGCAAAGCCTTAGATGTATTGAACTAAATTAGTGACAAATTATGCTATACCTTCATCATTAACCAGACTCGCAGAGGGGAACATGATACTAAATGACATAATCATAACAATGTTTTTAACAAAATATAATTCATCAGTGACTAACCAACCTGTGCCTCTTCGTATTTCACCATGAGTGTGTCGCGTGCAACACACTTGGGAATCATGGCGTACCCTGGTTCCAGCATCTGAACGAATCGTGTGAAGCCCTCATCTTCGACCAGCCCCACGGGGAGGAGGCTCTGGGCCAGCATCATCACCAGACTGGAGTTGACCTGAAAAGAGAAATTTAAAGAAGATTTTGCATGTTATTAAAAAAATAGCCCTCGTTACATATCACTGGATAGCACTGACAGACGCCTGACGGAGGGCCAAATTTTCAATCCGTTCGTCTTCTTTTCTTGTCTGTTTTTTTGTTCGGCGAATGCGTTCCTTGTCAGGCGATATAGCTGGCAGGAATGTTTTGTGCATGAAGCAATGCCAATGGAGACGACCTTCACCACCAGATTATTTGTTTTCGCATATTTTCTATCCCTTTGAGGCATTTTGAGCTGACCAGTGATACGTGACAAGAGCTTAACGTGTCAAATTGAACTAATATTATTAGAAGCCAAGTGCCTTTTACAATTCGATCAACACAGTCTTATTGATTAATAATAATAATAATGGTGGCTACTTGCAAGAATCCACTTGATCCAGTACATTATACAAGATAACATGAATAGCTTTAAGATCCTTTTTCTACAATCAACACAATTGGTATTACAAGCCAAGTGCCTTTTACTATACAATTACAACACACTGTCTTATAAATCTATTTTGTGCATTTCAATCAAATCAACAGTTCTAATTCTAGACGACTATTGTGACTATTGTGACTATCTAGAGTGGACTAACGATCGGCACTCATGTGTTAATGAACCTCTCTAAAGACCACCCGATTATAAAGATCCCCTTTTCTGTTTCCTTTCAGTGGTCTTTACCTAGACAGATTTGACCATACTTTATATTTTCAATTTACCTGAAGCGTTCTTTCAGGGACACACACTCCTGATTTGGAAGAGACATAAACCGCCCCCATGGCGCTAACCGCCCCAGCACTCCGGGCTGCCTTCGTTGGGGTCAACGCCCCACCCTTCACGTTCATCCGGAAGGTCGGCAGCTTGCTGCGCTTCTTGACGTTTGGCTTCCATGCTAGTGCTGGACTAGCTTCTTTGTACACCCTCGCTGATGGCCCTGCGACCTGTGAAGTAGTATAGAAACATTCAATTTACATCAATATTAAAAATGTACAATTACGTCCACCCTAAATATTATTCGGAAGATCGGCACTCGGCAGCTTGCTGCACCATTTGACGTTTTGCTTCCATACTGCCGGACTAGCTTCTTTTTAGTTAACAGTTTTACATCCGTCACCCTCTCTGAAGGCCCTGCAACCTTTGTTTGGAAGAGTGGAGTAGTATATATTACTATTATTTAGAACACAAACATTCAATAAGACAATATCAATAACCCAAATTGATTTACCAACCCCACCCACAATTACATCGAGCAGCTGAATAGTAGTGAATGCACAAACAGTACACAAGTCAAAACATTAACAAGAAGGTATCTACAGACTTTATCTACTCTCTAGACTAGAAAATGTAGAATTATAATTACCAATAATTCAATGACAATATGACATTGTCAATGACAATGACAATGACATGCGTGGACTGTCGCCGCGCTGTTAAGTTATTGAACAGTACTACCCCCAGTAGGCCAACAGTTGACTATAAATCAAGTTATTTACTGTCTGACAACTCATACTCATTCATAGACATAAGAATTAAGATTCTAAATCTAGAAAGTATAGACCTATTATTAATCATTTTCTTCCTCAATCTTCTCACACAAGCACAGACACAGTCACACTCACACTCACACTCACAGACACAGTGGTCACAAACCACAATCTATCATATCAGTTATCACACATTGACTGTCAAAATAATGCCAATGACCATGTCCATGAAATTGAAGGCATGATCATTCATAGACATAAGAATTAATATTCTAAATCTAGAAAGTATAGACCTATTATTAATCATTTTCTTCCTCAATCTTCTCACACAAGCACAGACACAGTCACACTCACAGTACACACTCGATGCACACTCACAGACAGTGGTCACAAACCACAATCTATCATATCAGTTATCACACATTGACTGTCAAAATAATGCCAATGACCATGTCCATGAAATTGAAGGCATGATGATGATGACTGTCATTGAATTTGATGATTGAATTCAGTGACACAGGTCACAGTTTACAAGAATTTGAGGAGATACCGGTACCAACGTGCGTGCATGCGATATGCATCGATGTAACACACACCCCTCGATTTTCAATTCCGATCCCAGGGTCGAGATAAATAATCATGATGTAATTAAAGGTACCGATAGCCACCATCGATATTTGCGATATAGCTGAACATACCTCGAACTCTTGCATGTGATGAGCGGCAGTGAGATGATACCGTAAATTCGTCGTTCCGCCAGTGTACTTCATGGTTTTGTTACAAAGCGTACAGCGAGCGATTCTGGCATCTCTATCGCATGTAATAAATTGCCACACGTTGGAACGGTTCGCATTTTGTCTTCTTGGACTCGAACCAGATCCTCGAGAATTTTTCGGACTCTTCGTAGGAGTTTGATGATCTTCTTGCGAAACTTCTGGTTCTTCTTCCATTGTAAAAGGATGATTTTTGTCGGTAAAAATATCGATCAAATTTCCGATCTGTCGGTCTCACGAAACTCGCCGTCTATTTATATCGGTACATACAAATGCGCGCTATCGCGCTACACACGATAACGATATGCATACGGGCGTTGCGCTACCTAATCTGGTATCAAAGTTTACAATTTTTACAGATGTTTTTTACTTTAAGATAATAAAATTAATTTGTAATTACAATTTTGTTGACATGTAATTTTGTGTTATATTACCATAAAGTTTACAAAATTGTATTAATGATTTTTTCACTTTTATAAAGGATAGATTGACAAATTATTTGTCAAATAAATATCGTAAAATGCTGCGTGATAACTCTAACGTTCTGGAATCGTGCGCGCGCAGTGACCGGTCAAATAATATCGCCTCTGCAATAAAAATCGCTCGCAGAGTTCTATTCTGCGATATCAGATGAGGACTAGCGGCCGCGGATGCGATCACGGTGAGCGCGCGCGCGGGGCCAGCTGGTGGCGGAGCTACGGATAGGCTAGGGCCGGTGGGGAGGGGAGGGGAGGGGAGGGGTGGGGGGGGGGGGTGGGGGGGACGCCCCCATGATTTGCCTCAAAACAATAAAAACCTGTGTACAAAATCTATGTAAATCTGTATAATATTAAGGAAGCATATGTTTCAATTGGTGCGATGGTAAACAATTAATTGTAGCAAACTTATGTACATTCATAATAACGTCATAATACTAAAATTAACAGGATTCAAATTCAACCTTATTTGGTAGGACCATCATCACCATTTTCAATATGCATACGGAGCATAGATCATAGATGTACTGTACAATTTTATATAAGGAGTGTAATCGATTGCTATAAAGATTACAAGGCAAGCTAAATTGAGGAAAAGTTACATAAAAAACAGCAAAAGTAGCAATAAGTGTCGAAGTTGTAGACGTGGATAAGATGTATAATTTTATGAAAATAAGCTAGATAAATACTTATATATTTATATATATTATGACAGAAGAAGGGTGGCACAGAAATATTGCACTTGATGATAGATGACCCAGTTGTCAAATGGGTGTTCAATCAGAAGTTCACTTTGTTATTGACTTGTACTGAGTTATTCTTTTTCATATCCATTTCGTTAATGAGTTAATAGAAGTCATCAACATTGCAAATACTAGATTTAAGTTGAGTATGTCTTGTAAAGACTGAGATATTAGCAAAATTTGCATCTATGGCATAAAGGTACGGGATGAACGCAAATTATTCGATTCGAGTTCTAGATTAATTTCTATGCAACTGCTTAGCTATATGAAAGAGAAATTTTGCATTTATATATCTCTGCGAGACAAAATTAATCACAAAGGCATAAGACAGAAAACAAAGGCCAAAGACATTATGGAGAAAGTAAGTAAGATAATCAAAGTGGAGATGGGCTGGGCATGTATACTTCAGGACAATATAGATGGGCATTTCAATGGCAACCAAGGAAGGGAAAGAGAAGAAGAGGAAGGCAAAAGAAAAGATGGAGAGATGAACTAACAAAAATACATGGGAACGGCAACATGACCCAGGATAACTAGAGATAGAAGAGAATGGAAATGTCATGAGGAGAGCTTTGTCCAACGTGCGGCCGAACTATATGGCCCAATAGATAGATAAATAGTTAACATATCATTATTTTATTATGGTATTATGCTGGCTTGTTTTGTTGATAGCAATGTTTATATAACTCATTACATTGATTTCTGGTCAAACAGAATTTTAGTAACTAAAACTTGTCATAATGTAATTTATCATTAAAAACGGTTAATGATGCTTGAATGGTAGACAAACATATTATATACGGCCAAGTTAAAGTCCCGTTTTCAAAAAGTACCTGTTAACACAAAAGTGCGCTCTCCAGAGACCTCACGTTTTAACAATTAAAACCAAATCAAAATATGTGAATGTGATGTTTGGTAAATATAATGACCATTTTGGTATATTTTCAGAAATGTAGGATTTATAAACGTTGAATAAAAGTTGGTCCCCAGCATTTATTCCGATCAGATGTATCTATGGATATTTCAGTAGTTTCTGGACCGATTTTGATGAAATAAATTTGCTTTTGTCATTTGATGAAAATCGGTTCAGAAACAGCTGGAATATCGATTATCTCCTACTCTACCATAACCACCACCACCACTATGACCATCACCATCACCACAACCTACACCAACCAATTCCAACTGCCTCAGGGCGCCTTAACCACTTTCACAACCAATGTGAATTAAACCATCACAATCATCATCGCAACCACAGCCACCACACACTAACATCTACTCCCATTACCACCACCACCTTCATCGCTATACCACATATATCACCCTCACTACCACAACCATTACCACCACCACCTTCATCGCTATACCTCATATATCACCCTCACTACCACAACCATTACCAACACCACCTTCATCGCTATACCACATATATCACCCTCACTACCACCACTATACCACCACCACCGTAATCACTACACCACCAATATCACCATTACAACCACCACCACGACCACCATCACAACCATTACCACCACCACCATAATTACTATACCACCAATATCACCATTCCTACCACTACCACCACCACCACAACCACCACCACCGTAATTACTATACCACCAATATCACCATTACTACCACTACCACCATCACCACAACCATTACCACCACCACCATAATTACTATACCACCAATATCACCATTACTACCACTACCACCATCACCACCACCACCTCCACTATCACCACCACCACCTCCACTATCACTACCACAACCGTTACCACCACCACCACCACCACCACCACCATCAATATACCACCAATATAAACATCACTATCACCACCGCAATCTTCATCACTATACCACCAATATCACCCTCACCACCTTCATCATTATACCACCAATATCACCCTCGCTACCATCACCGCTTCCACCACCAATATGCTACTATTACCAGCATCGCCATCAATGCAACTACCCCACATTCCACTATCATCACCACCACCATACACTTTCACCCTGCCACCTTCATTACCACCAATCTTACAATCACTACCATGCACCATCACCACTGCAACCATGCCTCTTATCTATTATCATTACCAACCATTCACAACTACCAGCATCACCATTACATGTACCATCAAAACCACTACCACTACCACCACCACTGCAACCATATCTAACACTATTACCAAACGTCTAAAACTATGCTCCACTCTCATAATTACCATAACGTGTTCCATTACTATTATCGCTTTAAAAAAAAACCACACACACACACAAACAACCTCCATTTATAAGATAAAGAGAACTAGGTACACTGAGGATTTTAATGATCAATTTTATTTGTTTTACATGTACATAATACAATTCAAATGATAGAATTTGATACAATAATTCCACCATCTATCTTATTCACACATAATCATTATCAATCTTCCATTCTTCCAAGTACAATACGATTTTCATGAGGCTATTATATCTGAATATTTACATTGTACAGTTTTACATAATGCATACATGTCCATACTTCAAATGGGAATTCAAGTTTATGATCAAAGATCAAAATAAGTAAAGGAAAACAAATGGTAAGATGCTGTGTAATGTAAGTTTTGTGCAAAATTGGCAACACATGGAAACCCCATTCATACACAATTTTTAAGAACTATACAATTAATCCACTACAAATGTAGAGTATTGTCTTGATGAAATAAAAACATAACAATTTTTGTTGTTTTCTGGTATGTCTTCTAAAACATACTATCCTCCTTGTGCCAGCCAAAATTCGAAAGTTTGGGGATTATTGGTATGAACAAAAATACCTTTTAAGAGCTAGTCTGAGAAGATTGAAACTTTTAAAAAAATGTTAGCGGAATTATATCGTTTTTAAGGGCTCCAAATAATCAACGGTCAACGCATCCTTTTAATTAGTCTAGCAACCGCATTACCATTATTTTAGTTTGTGCCTGTACTTGATGTTCACAAACCAAATATAAGTTTATTTGACATTTTTAAAAACAGTTTTTGCGTGTGGCAAAATGGTCAGAAGAATCCACTTTGACAAATTTGGGAGTACCAACCCAAACTGCATCAAGCCAAACAACATCCTAATACCAGACCAAACTATATCCGAAAGTGGCATAGCCGGGGAGGCACCAACCTGCGAGTGCGTAAGCCCAAGCTGTTCTGGGCCTGCAGATGAGTCAGATGAGTCATGTTTTGAGGTGTAATCTCTGTTTGTTACCTTTTCTTAAATAGCAGTTTAGGAAAAGTTACAGGAAAACATTAAAAACTAATGGTCCCACACATGATCTTTTATGTGGGTCAGATACATCATTGAAAATTAATAACTAGTTTACAGTCCTTTGGATTGGAAGGAATCATAATTAAGACCAGTCCCACACATAGGTTTTCCCGTTAGCATGGTCCATAAACTTACACAATTAAAAAAGAACACAGATAAACATTTTAAGCCTACATATGTTAGATTGGAACAGTCCCGTTAAAATAGTTTGATAAACAGGTTCTTATATTAGCAAAGATCACAATACTTGTCCCAGTCAAGCAAGAATAATGCATGTCCAAAACATCTACGTTGGCATAAATCGGTATACTAGTCCCATCCATGGGCTCTTTATGTTGGCATAGTGACAGTCCCGTTCATAGGTTCTTGTGTTGGCATAGATAAAACTACTGGTCCCATTCATAGGCTCTCCCGTTGGCATAAATGATAAGCTCTCACCACTCTCAAACAGCTTGCAGTTGTAAGGAATACATTCCCTTGGAGTAAACTCTCCCTAAACATAAAGGAAATCTTGCCTAGCAAGAATAGTAATATTAGTCCCAAACAAAGGTTCTCCTCCTGACAAAAATAATTCCACTAGTCCCACATACAGGGTCTTGTGTTGACATATAAATAATTACACTAGTCCCATACACGCAATCTTGTGTTGGCATAGATCATTATAATAGTCCCATACACAGGCTTTCATATTGACAATGATCATTATGCTAGTCCCCATTCACTGGATCTTGCGTTGATATATCTCATTATACTTACTAGTCCCGTATGTGGGATCTTGTGTTGACATATGGATCATTATGATAGTCCTGATCATAGACACTCCTTTTGACAAAGATCATTATATTAGTCCCATTCATAGGCTCTTGTGTTGATATACATGCAGATCATTTCATTTCATTAGTCCCACTCATAGGCTCTCCTGTTTGCATGGATCATAAGCTTTCGTCACTCTCATTTGCTTGTAGTTGCATGTCCTCCCCTTCCAGTAAACTTTCCCTGGACATGTCTCCTAGTGGATCCGACTCCTCCCCAATATCTACAAAAAAAAAACAAAGTAAATAAAACAAATTTGGTCAGGTTTTTGCAAAATAATTAATTAATAATTTTCAGGTTTCTTTATCATTATGTTCTTTGCAAATGCATCATTAACGGCCATTTTGACTGACAAAGGCTCTCTGATATATTGCACTCAATAGAGCTATTTGGCTGTTGGGATTGGTCTTGGACTCCAGGCTAAGACTACGATCTAGACCAAGACCCAAAACCGACTGTAACAAAGACTCTTACCCTGGATGGTGGTATCTTCCTGAGCCAAGGCTACCACTGCTGGTTCGTCATCATCAGGGAGATAGTGTTTGTCCAGAGAACCTTTCATCTGGATGTTGGCATTGGTTTCTAATCAAGACTAAGAGTAAGACCTAGACCTAGACTACAACAATGTTTCTTACCCTGGTTTGTTGTATCAGCCGGAGCCAAGGCTGCGACTGCTGGTTCGTCATCATCTGGGTGATAGTGTTTGTCCAGAGTCCCTTTAATCTGGCTGTTGGCATTGGTCTTCTAATCAAGACTAAGAGTAAGCCCTAGACCTAGACTACAACAATGTTTCTTACCCTGGTTTGTGGTATCAGGCTGCCACTGCTGGTTTGTCATCATCTGGGAGATAGTGCTTGTCTAGAGACTCTTTAATCTGGCTGTCCCCATTGGTTTAGGACCCTAGACTAAGACCGAGACCACAACTACAACAATTATTCTTACCATGGTTTGTGGTATCTGCCGGAGCCAAGGCTGCCACTGCTGGTTCGTCATCATCTGGGAGATAGTGTATGTCCAGAGAACCGTTAATCTGGCTGTTGGCATTGGTCTTGTACTCAAGACCAAGAGTACAAGACCAAGACCAAGCCCTAGACCTAGACTACAACAATTATTCTTACCATGGTTTATGGTATCATCCGGAGCCAAGGCTGCCACTGCTGGTTCGTCATCATCTGGGAGATAGTGTATGTCCAGAGAACCGTTAATCTGGCTGTTGGCATTGGTCTTGTACTCAAGACCAAGCCCTAGACCTAGACTACAACAATTATTCTTACCCTGGTTTGTGGTATCAGCCGGAGCCAAGGCTGCAACTGCTGGTTCGTCATCATCTGGCAGATAGTGCTTGTCCAGAGCCTCCTTGATCTGGCTGTTTGCTCCCTTGGGGTCAAGGTCCAGAGCCCAGGAGAAATTGGCTAAGGCTTGGTGAGTCTGGCCCAACTTCTTGTACACCTGCAACAACAAAATAATAATAAATAATAATAGACAATAATACATAATAAAATAATGTATTTATATAGCGATTAACACAGGGTTTCTAAGGGCTGTAGCATCACGTCATCGGGTACAGATCAAACTGCGCAATTATCTTGTGCACCATCTCAATTCCCTAAGGAGCACACTAGCCAAAGTTGCTCAGGGCACTACAGGCTAATTAACACCCGACCAAGTGCCCATTTATACTCCTTGGTAGAGAGCAGCAATGTGGATTAAATGTCTTGCTGAAGGAAATAAATGCCAAGACATCAAATAGTTTAGAACTTGTTGGCTCCCGTGATTGTTAGTCAAGCGTTTATCCAATCGTGCCACAACAACTCCACAAATATATGGGAAAATATCTTTAGCATAATAGATCTGCGTAATAGAACGGGACACAAGTACAGAACCAGCTGCTTCGTAGAGGCATAACGATTCTAATGATAAAAGTGGTGTTGGTGATAAGAATGATGATAAAGATGACAATGATGGCAATAACATACTTGTGACGATGTCAATGATGATGAAAGTGATGTTGATAAGCAGAATGGTGATGATGATGGTGATGAAGTAGATAATGATGATGACGATGGTGATGGTGATGATGATGATGAAGATGAAGATGATGATGTAATGATGATTATGATTGTCATGGTGATAGTAATGGTGGTGAGAATCCTAGTTGTGGTAATAATAATTTTTAATGTGATGTTTTACACTAACAAATTAGTAGATAAAGGAAAATACTTTAAGCAGAATTCAAAACAGTTATTTACAAGAAGAGAAGACTAAGATTGAGTAAATACTCACCTTTCCTATCAGGAAATAGACAAGTGATTCTGATGGTGTCATCTGCTTCAGTTCTTCAAGCTCTTTCAAGGCATCCTTAAAGTGGAAAAGAAAAATTTCATAAATTATTAGCACCTAAATAACCCTAACTTATTTTAGCCAGTGGCTCGATCAGGCCAATAACATAATTTTATCTCTTTATTTTTTTTGTGTAGCTCACAATAAAAATGTACACCCCTTAAAATTAAAATGTATTTGGAGATGGTTGCACTATTAGTAGCTCAATCTGCTTGCCAAATTTCTCCATTGTTTCTAGATAAGGTTTACACATAAGGAATACAATTTTCCAGGTAGCTGAACAGCTGAAATATTAGTTGCAAGATCAGGCAACCGAACTAGACAATTTATGAAGTTTTACTTGCCTGACATCAATTTGTTTTTGCCCTTTTTCTTCTTTTATTATCTATAATAGAAAGAATTATATTTATATTTTATTTATTTATGTATTTATTCTACACTCATGGGATGGATTATCCTTGTCAGATACAAGCTGTTATTGATTTCTCAATTTTCCAAAAGCTCCTACCTGGTATTTCTCTGTGGCAAAGAGTATCGAAGCCCGGTGGAATCTGCAGAGTGGGTTGGCAGAATCGAGACGGATGGCTCGGGATAGAGTTGTGAGGGCCTGCTCAGACTTGTGTAATGCATGCTGGACCTGGTAGAATAAAAGCAGAATACATCTAAAATACCACAACAACAAATATCAAACAAATCAAATATGAAAGCATTGAAATACCAAATGAAAGGCCAAAGCGTGGTGAACAAACATACTGTACATACATGTATGTAAGCTATAATGGGGACCCAAGTCTAGTAGTACCATAAAACTTCAAATGTGACCTTACACCACAAAACGACCAATAAGTCGGGAAAACTGATTATGCTGCTTTTCATAAAACACTAAAATAGAAGGCATTACCTTTAAAATGGTATATCATTTGTCATATTTGGACTACGCAAACCCTCTCAAAATGAACACCAAAGATTTGGAATCTGGCTCAAGCATTTTTAAAATAAGGGAGAAACGGGCCATTTAAAAGATCAGCTTCCATTAAAGCGCTGTAATAAGATCACATTTATTAGATGAAAAAAAATATTTAAACATGATTTTAATGCTCAAAATGTTACAAAAGCTAGATTAAATTATGCTTATTCAGGAAATACCAAAAACCTAAATCTCATATTTTAAACAAAATTGGACTATTTTAGCTAATAAAAGAGAAACTACCACAGCGACATAACGGTCGTTTTGTGGTGTAAGGTCACAAATGTTCAAATATATTTATCAGAATGTTTCTATGAATTTATGTTTATAGTTTTCCCCAGTTAACTTACCACACTAATGTGTACTAGCAGCACTAAGCTCTGTGGGTTGATGGCCAGTGCTTTGGTGTAGTGCATCTCGACCAGGGCAAACTGGTGATTGGGTTGGGCTAGTAATGTTTCCCCCCTGACTCCAATAATCCTACCCCCCCCCCCCCCCCCCCCCCCCAACCCTAACCCTAACTTATCACACTGATATGTACTAGCAGCACTGTGGGTTGATGGCCAATGCTTTAGTCCATCTCAGCCAGGGCAAACTGGTTATTGGGTTGGCAATGCTCGAAATTAGCATAGGCCCGATGGCCCGGGGCCACCAAAAATTGCTGTCGGGCCAGTAAAAAACTCATATTTCTTTTAAAAAAATTTTTTTTTTTAGATACCCTGTAGTCATGTTTAGTCCTGTCTAGGGCATGACAAGAGCTTGCTTTTAAATGTAGCATTCAGCAACTTATACCCTTTTCTCACATACAAAATATTGGTTAGTTAAAAAGTTGCATGTTAATTGAGCAAGTAACACTGCTGCTAATGAATATTCATACATTCTTGAGCAGCAGTACTCATTTTCTAACCAGTTATAAAAAAAAGTTTCATATTCAAAATCGTTGTTAGTAATTTCAGTTATTTTGCGTATTCTGCATATGTAATGAGCATCATGAATATTCATATATGCTGCTCATGAATATTCATATATTACTACTATATATCACAATTTTAAAATATGTCTTTTTTCTACACTATGTCTTTTGTCTACATCTATGTCTTTTGTCAACACTGCACAGAATTTTGAGGTCAAATTGAATTTTCTCTTTTTCTACCATTTTTGTTTTGTCACCTAGACCCTAACTATGTATGATTGGAAGTGAAATTGTCACTCGTGTGTATTTAATCGCTGTGATTTTTTGATGAAGACAATGAATAAAAAGACATGACACACACACATTCATCCTAATTCATGTTTATTTAATCCATCTTACAATGAAACAAAGGGGAATGAAAAATACTAGTAAAAAAATTACTAGTATTGTATTAATTTTACTTTTGTTTTTCCTCATTTTTTTCGGGCCAGTAGTTTTTGGTTTCGGGCCACCAAATTTGGAAAAATACTACTTTTACTGGCCCGACCGGGCCACCAGCAAAAAAAGTTAATTTCGAGCATTGGGGTTGGGCAGATTATGTGTCCCTTTGCCTAAAAGAGTCTGAAATACACCCTTAACCCCCCCCCCCCCCCTCCTAACCCTAACTTACCACACTGATGTGTACTAGCAGCACCGAGCTCTGTGGGTTGATGGCCAGTGCTTTGGTGTAGTGCAACTCAGCCAGTGCAAACTGGTGATTGGGCTAGGCTGGTGTCCGAAATACGCCCAATGTTATGTTTCCCCCCCCCCCCCAAAAAAAAACACCTTACCCTAACTTACCACACTGATGTGTACTAGCAGCACTGAGCTTTGTGGGTTGATGGCCAATGCTTTGGTGTAGTGCATCTCAGCCAGAGCAAATTTCTCTTGCTTGAAATAGATCATGCCAAGACCATACCTGGAACAGGAGGGGGAAAAAACACAATTCATCAGGTTTATACACCAAACAATGAAATGTATACACCAAATGCTGATATGTTTACACCAAACATTGATATGTATACACTAAAAACTGATATGTATACACCAAAGTATTACACCAAACACTGATGTATACACAAAACACTGCTATGTACAGAATACACTGCTGTGTACACAAAACTCTGCTGTGTATACACATTACACTGATGTGAATACACCAAACACTGTTAGTCCCTAACCGGTTAAGAAAAATTCAATCAGAATAAGAAATCAAATATCACGAGCTCTTTTTGCATACATAATGAGTCCTGTGACCTTGACCTTTGACCTCATGACCCCAAAATCTAATCAGATCATTGGCACCCCAAGATACATACATTAACAAAGTTTGGTGAGAATCCGTCAATCGGTTCTTGAGATAACGCGATCACGAGAACGGGACGTACGGACGTACGTACGTACGGACGGACGGACAACCCGAAAACATAATGCCTCCGGCTACTTCGTTGCGGAGGCATACAAAATACTAGTACATACCATGCATTGTAATGTTTTGGGCTGATCCTGATTGCATTTCTGAAGCACGCCATCGCTCTGTCCAGCTCTTCCGTGGCTACATACTCATGACCAAATATTATTCTCATTATTATTACCGTAAAACTTCGTGTATAAGGCGCACCCGTGTATAAGGCGCACCCCCAACTTTCTAAAAAAAAAATTTTTTATTTATTTTATTTATTTATTTTTTATTTATTTAATTTATTTATTTAAAAAAAAATTTTTTTTTTTAGGACACCCTGTATTTTTTTAAAGACACCATGTAGTGCTGTTGGAATACTTACATCGCTGGTCTAGGGCATATCAAGGGCTTAATGTCAATTGTAGCTTTCATCATCATATACATTTTTTCACATACAAAATAGTGGTTAGTACAAAAATTGCACACACTGGGCAATAACACTGGTGCTCATAAATATTCATATTCTTAATCATGAATATTCATAAGCACTTATACTCATTCAATTATGCAATGTTCTTAATTAACTAACAACTATTTTCAATTATGAGCAAAATTTATAACTACTGGTTAGATAATTGCATATAATGAGTACCTGCTGCTCACGAATGTATGAATATTCATTAGCTGCAGTATTTACTCAATAAACTTGCAATTTTTAAATTTGTAACCAATATTTGTTTTGTGTGAAAAAGGTATATGTTGCTGAATGCTACAACAGACAGCAAGCTCTTGTCATGCTCTACACCAGTGTAATATGCATTGAACATGACTACAGGGTGTCCCAAAAAAAAAAAATTTTAAAAATAAATATATATATATATTTTTTGGGTTGCTATACCTGTGTATAAGGGCGCACCCCCGACTTTGAATTTTTTTCCGACGGAAAAAAGTGCGCCTTATACACGGAGTTTTACGGTACTATTATCAACATTATTATTGTTTTTATTATTAATACATACCATGCATTGTAATGTTTTGGGCTGATCCTGATTGCATTTCTGAAGCACGCCATCGCTCTGTCCAGCTCTTCCATGGCTACATACTCGTGGCCAAATATTGTTCTCATTATTGTTACTATTATCATCATTATCATCATCATTATCATTATTAATACGTACCATGCGTTGTAATGCTTTGGGCTGATCCTGATTGCTGTCCAGCTCTTCTGTGGCTACATACTCGTGACCAAATATTATTATCATTATTGTTACTATTATCATCATTATTATTGTTATTATTATTAATACATACGTACCATGCGTTGTAATGTTTTGGGCTGATCCTGATTGCATTTCTGAAGCACGCCATTGCTCTGTCCAGCTCTTCTGTGGCTACATACTCGTGACCAAATATTGTTCTCATTATTGTTACTACAATCATTATTATTGTTATTATTATTAATACATACCATGCATTGTAATGCTTTGGGCTGATTCTGATTGCATTTCTGAAGCATGCCATCGCTCTGTCCAGCTCTTCTGTGGCTACATACTCGTGGCCAAATATTGTTCTCATTATTGTTACTATTATTATCATTATCATCATCGTTATTATTATTAATACATACCATGCGTTGTAATGCTTTGGGCTGATCCTGATTGCATTTCTGAAGCACACCATCGCTCTGTCCAGCTCTTCCATGGCAACATACTCGTGACCAAATATTATTCTCATTATTGTTATTATTATCATCATTATCATTAACGTAATTATTATTATTAATACATACCATGCATTGTAATGCTTTGGGCTGATCCTGATTGCATTTCTAAAGCACGCCATCGCTCTGTCCAGCTCTTCCGTCGCTACATACTCGTGGCCCAGTAAAGTGTAAGCATACGCAAACTTGGGATCAACCTGGTGAAATCACACACAGAAAACAAAATGTAAGTGATCATATTTTGTACCTTTACCCTCGTGGGTTAAGCACTAAATACTTAGTGCATGTTTGAGCCGCTGTGAACAAAATTATCATTGGATTTGGGTGGAGATTGAACTTACATGGTATTAAATGGGCAAAAATACAATCACTTATAATGTAAACCTGGCAAAAAAAAAAAAAGTTCATGAAATAATATAGTTTCACAAGTTGAAAATCGGCCTTTTGTAGCACTGATTTGACCCAGTAACATGTATGAAACAGAAACATGAAAAGAAAGCAGAGATGATCGAGTAGAAGAAAAGGAATAATTACCCAGGGTAGGATCAATTAGTTTTTAGTCCAGTATAACCACAAGTTCATGCATGCATACTGACATTATTGTATTTAAATTTTAACATTTTCTTTGCGCTCTGTTGCTTTTGGATTAGAATAAATATACAAAATGCATACCTCCACACTTACTTTTTTAGGGCATGTAAAATCATACATTTTCAAATTTTACCTGCCTGAACAGACAATGTACCTGCCTGTTTACTTGTAGATGAGATTTCCATGTAAGTTATTTCAATTTTTCTTTCGTGGTGAAGAGCTATGTTAGTTGCCTGTTTAGGCAACCAAACTAGACCATTCAGGAAATTTTACTTGCCCGACATCAATTTTTACTTGCCCTGGGCAATTGGGCAAGTGATAGTGTCGACCTCTATGAAATGAATTACCTGTATTGCTCTCTGGAAAAACTTGATTGCCGAGTCGTGCTCTTTCTGCAAGCTGAAACAGTTACCAGCAGCGCACCATGCCTGCAACACAAGAAAAAGATGAACAAACTGTTGAAGCTCCTCGGGTAGTTGAGAAGGCGCACAATATAATGATGCAGGTTTGAAATATACCCAGATGACAAAGGGTAGATGAGATAATTGATGTGCGCATGGCCTAACTATAGAATTGTTATTATTTTGATTAATTATTACTAATTTTTATTATACCGGTAATTATGAATTATTATACAGAAACTACATTACCACCTGTCTCAGCTGCCACATGTCTATAGCAGCCAACCTGCCTATAGTGGCCGCCAAAAGTGATCTCTTGCAGAGAAAATCAATGTTATGGAACCTGTCTATAGAGGTCACATGTATACAGAAACCACTTTTCTTGTTTCCCTTGGGTGGTCAATATACACACGTTTGACTGTTTACAGAAAAAACATTACAACATGTCTTAGCTGCCACATGTCTATAGCAGCCACCCTGCCTACAGTGGCCAAACAAAGTTATTGAACCATCTATAAAGGTCACATGTCTACACAAAATATGGAAGCTAATTCGCAAGACCAACAGTTAATTTCTACATCTGTCATATATGAAAATGCAACCAACCTGAGGAGAATCTTTGTTGAAGTCTGTGAGATCTTGAGCCAGCGCAGACAGGGCGGTTTCCTTCTGAAGATGCCACAGGGTCGTCGAGTAGATCTCCATGCAGCCGAGGTGATGGGGCTCCATCCTTCGCACCTCTGAAAATACTGCCTCTGCCTGTTAGCAAGAAAACATACGGCAATTGTAATTAATTTATGAAATAATTCCAAGTTTCCTTTCTATGAAATGCAACATTTGTTGAGTAGACGAGTATATCCATGCAGCCCAGATGGCAAAGCACCCATGCTGTGTTGTAATGTGGAACGACGTCATCAATCGCTAAACCTTTGTAGTGTTATAGAAAGCCCAATTACTTATTACTTCATATTCATACACGCACCCCTGGTAAGTGGGTTCACACATACCTTGTGATACTGGGCCATCTCAAACATAGCCTTTCCGACTTGGCATAGCACCCATGAGTGTTGTAATGCTGTGGTGGAACTCATTAATCACTAAACCTGTTATAGAAAGCCCATTGAATTATTGATGTACACTCATAATTGGGTTCACACATACCTTATGGTACTGGGCCATCTCAAACATAGCCTTTCCGACTTGGCAAAGCACCCATGCTGTGTTGTAATGCTGTGGTGGAACTCATTAATCACTAAACCTGTTATAGAAAGCCCATTGAATTATTGATATACACTCATAATTGGGTTCACACATACCTTGTGATACTGGGCCATCTCAAACATAGCCTTTCCGACTTGGCATAGCACCCATGCAGTGTTGTAATGCTGAGGAGGAAGACCCTTGAAGAGCTCTATCGCCTTCTTCAGGTCGTACCGGCTAAGGGCCATGTAAGCCTTTCCGATGTCCCTCAGCAGATGTAAGAGGCCCTCTGTAAAAAACAAGGGACAAGAAAACCTTCATTAAAGGAAAAGAAAATGTATTTAAGATTTGGAAATGCCCATGCAATTCTTTTTTTTTTAGTTCTATGGCCTTCGTCAGATCGTACCGGCTGAGGGCCATATATGCCTTTCCGATGTCCCTCAGCAGATGTAGGAGGCCCTCTGTAAAAAACAAGGGACAAGAAAACCTTCATTAAAGGGAACAAAATGCAGTTAAGCTCTGAAAATGCCCATGCAATTCTTTTTTTAGTTTTCCTCTATCTTGCAATAAAATCTTCACTATCTATGACCTTCGTAAGATCGTGTCGGCTAAGGGCCATATATGCCTTTCCGATATCCCTCAGCAGATGTAGGAGGCCCTCTGTAAAAAAACAAGGGACAGGAAAACCTTCATTCAAGGGACTTAGTAACATTGTCCAAATCCTCAAAATAAAATTTTAATTCTAGCGGTTCCCTCATACCTTGTTGTATTCGTATTAACAATAAAATCAAGGGACAGGTTTCGGTTTTTCAAATTTCCCTTTCGTTACAAAGATATGTACGATCGAAGCATTCAGATAAGAAAAACTCCCCCGGAGTTTTTCTTACCGTGTACAAAGTGAGTGCAGTGAGTAAGTGACTATCACTTTGCATTTTCGCTCATTACTTGGCCATGCAATGTCCATTTGACTTGAAATTTTCACGCAGTACCCTATGGACATATGAGATAACAACAATATACATTGCATCAACCATTCATCACTTTTTGCACATGTCAACAAAGTTACTAGATCCCTTTAAGATTTGGAAATGATGGATATTCCCCAAAACGAGTTATTCACACTTTCAAAGGAGCAAACCTATTTCTGCTTTGAAAATTATTTGCTTTCTTGAAATACTAATTTTTCCTCTTCCTTCCAAAAATATCATTTTTTAAAGTGGCTCTTAACAAAATCTTTACTATCCCTTTAAAAATGATAAAACTATCAAGTTCTTAAAAACTGTAAGTGGATCATAGATCATAAAACCTTGTAACTAGCCTAACTATTCAAAACTACAGGTAAGTCTATTCAACAAATAGTTATCCTAACCTGCTGATGATTTCTGCATGTCCGCAATCTGAAGCTGCAAATTGGCAACAGCGCTATTTGCCTTGTTGAGCTCGTTTGACTTTTGGTTGTCTAGCTTTGTGATGTCATCAGAATCTGGCGGCTTTGTTATCGTTGAGCTTCTGGTCGTTCGTGCCCGCGCCTTTCCCTTCTGCACCTTTGAGACATTCGTTTTCGTTCTATTTGACGTTGTCTTCGTAGTTGAGCCTGTGTTTTCCTGGTAAAACAAACAAAAAATTATATAAACAGATGGCATTCACACAATAACAGCACATTTGACACAAGATGACATCTATGACAATATACTAAACACCTTGTAGCTTTTGGTGAACAATATAAGAAAGAAACAGGGTTTTTTTCCCTTCAATTTTCCCATTCGTTAAACATATATTTACGATTGAAGTGTTCAGATTTTTAACTATCCACTGGATAGTCTAACCATGTACAAAGTCAGTGCAATGAGTTAGGGAAGATCACATTGCATTTTTGCTCATTACTCGGCGATATAACGTCCATTTAACGTGAAATTTTCACACATTACTAAGTGGACATATCAGATCACATAAATTTACATTTCACCAACCATTCATCACTTTTTGCACATGTCAACAATGTTACTAGATCCCTTTAATGGATCACTTTAACAGAAAAAATATAATGTTATGGAATGAGCTTCCCCCAAAATTGAGGGACATAACAAGTACAGATTGTTTTGTTAAGTCCTTAAAGACGTATTTTCTTTTGAAATATACTGTAATGTAGTTTATATTTTCCTTAATTGTATTATTTTAATGTATGTTGCATGATGTATGTTGTTTATTAAATTTAATATTATTTGTAAAGCGCATAGAGAATCATAGTGACTATTATGCGCTATATAAGTATATATTATTATTATTTTTTATTAAATTGTGAGAAATAATAAAGTAGTAGATGACTCACCTTGACAGAGTTGGCATTGCTGTAGAGACGAGAGCTCCTTCTCACTCCATGGGCAGATGGGAATAGTAACTGTACCTGAGCCCTGAATAATGGTGGGGGAAAAACAGCGAATTCGGTTAAATTGCCATAAGACTAAATGTGACCTTTGACCACAAAGAGATTATAACATGTATGAATGAGCCTAGGGCTCTGTAGTATTAAGGTAAGGGCAGGATCTTTTGTGTTGCTGATGTTACACGCACATGGAAGTGTATCAAAATTAGTGACCTTTGACATACACAGGGGAATGATGTTTTTAAATGTGACCTCTGACCTCAAAGGCGATTATTAAATGGATGAATGAGCCTTACCATTTGGGGCTAGGGCTCTGTTGTATTGAGGTTAGGGTGGGATCTTTTGTGTTGCTGCTGTTACCCTCACATGGAAGTGAATCAAAATAAGTGACCTTTGACATACAGGGGGATGATGTATTTAAATGTGACCTTTGACCTCACAATGGATTACATAATGGGTGAATGAGACTTACAGACTTACCCTGCGGGGCTAGGGCTCTGTTGTATTGTTGTTAGGGCGGGATCTTTTGTGTTGCTGCTGTTACATGCACATGCAAGTGTATCAAAATTAGTGACCGTTGACACACAACGGGTGATATTGTTAAATGTGACCTTTGACCTCACAATGGATTACATAATGGGTGAATGAGACTTACCCTGCGGGGCTAGGGCTCTGTTGTATTGACGTTAGGGCGGGATCTTTTGTGTTGCTGCTGTTACCCGATTGGCTAAATACTGGCGGTTTGATGTTTTGAGGACCTCTCCTTGCCTATAAGCAAACATTTACAATGACGGTTAAATTTCTTTAGAATAATTAAAAGCAATATATACAATGAACATTTCTTATTAATTAAAAGTGGTTCTGACAATAATTTCATTATTAGATTGTGATAATGAGGAAATTAATTGGTTTGGTGGGCCACTTTAATGATGAATCTTTAATAATCAACTTATAATGAAAATGAAATAAATAAATCATAACATAAAAACAAAATACTTTTATCACAGTATAAATCAATCATTCCCTACTTCAGCAAATGAACGCTTGTAATCCTGTTTCGAATTAATAAATTAAATTTCATCATTAGAATTGCACCTTTGATGTTGCATTCTGTACGAAAATAGGACTGTTGCCTCTTGAAAAAAAATAAGGTCTAACTTTTCGGATTTATTTTTTCAATAATTAAATGCAAGACAACTGTTAGGTTTATATTGAATATGTTGTAAAGATATTTCGGTAAGAACACATGAAATATTTGATCATAAATATCTGAAGTATTTTTACTCACTCTCCTGATTGGAGCCTTAGGATCGGGAGCACCATCTCCTGTAAACGCTGTGGTGTTAATCGGTGTAGGGCTCGGTGTATCAAAGTGTAGAATACCAAAGCTGCAAAAATAATAATAATTAAAGCATTACTGCCTTAGTGTTGTCTAGTGTATCAAGAGGCAGAGAGACAATAGGCTGCTTTCGTTTTGACGCGTTGACTGGTCAACGCGTCGAGATGACGCCATTTTCATGCACTGCACATGCATCAATATCGGCCACCCGCTCACCGTCTAATTTGAGCACGCGTTCACCCGTTTTCACCGGCAACCCAAAAGACTAGAGTCAAGCTCAACAGGGTCTTCTTACCCCGCTGATTCTGCCAAGCCCGTTCCCTTGGCTGTGGTTTCGCTAGATAGTAGATAAGGACAGTAGGAATCTCATTAATCCATTAATGCGCGTCACTAATTAGATGACGAGGCATTTACTAATTTGTTGCATTTATCATAGTTTCCTTTATTACATGACGAGATTACACGACAACAAAACCCATACAAACAATACAACTAAGGAAACGCCGAAAAGGTTGAACTTAAAAAAGGTATGGGGGTAAGGGAAGGATAGAGGACAGTAGGAGGGAAGAGGTTGAGGCTGGCCCACCCTGCGCTGCGGCCTGTGGGAGGGGAGACCGCCCCAGGGTGGTGTAGGTGCCGGCCTAGCCGGGCACTTGTCTGGTGTTGTTGACCCAGCCCAGCCCGGCAGGGACTGCCTCCAGTGCTCTGGCGGTGAGCTTACTGTCTCCTTCAGCCGGGCTCAGGGGGTTGGTCTGTGGTTGGGTGCTGGTCGGGCTTGGTGGATGCCCTCTGGTGGGGTGCCGGGGTCTTGAACTGGTTGTGGGTGTGTCATGGGGCTGGCTTGGCAGCTATTGGTATGGGTAGTTCTGGTTGGGCTCCTGTCTTGGTCGTTTCCCCCTGCGGCTAGTCTCCTCTCTAATGGCGAGATGGTCTGGGCCGCAGGGGACGAGGGAGCGTTCCTCCATCTCAGCCCAGATCCGGAGACAGTCAGCTGCGGTGGTCTGCTGCGTGGTGCCGGAGGTCTTAAGTCCCTGTGGTGCGGAGTTGGGGCGGTCCAGGCAAGGAGATTCTTGTAGTGGTGGGCCGAAGAGGATGGTTAAGGGGAGGAGAAAAGATGGATAGGTGAGGTTATGGACATACGTCCCATTATAAATACGAGGAAGACTGGGAGCAGTCGGGAGCAGGAGTGTTCAAGCACTTCCACTCTGATATATTATCGCCTGCCTCCTGACGTTGCTCGAAAGAGGCGAATGGTTTGTCCGCACCCCTCTAAAGATCGGACCACAAGCAGCTTGAGATCCTTCCGGGACAGACCCGCAGACCTCAGCGTGCGCACGGAGGCCTCTACGATGAGACCTCGCCAGTTGATGGTGCACAAGGAGAACTCGGGCACTGAACCAAGCTTAGTTTGAACGTACTCGCTTATTGCCTAGTTCTCCTGGTAGTAGGAGACTTTGAGCTGGTGAGCAGCCTAGAGGGTTGACACGCCAGCGTCTCCAACCACCTGAACGTCCACCACCAGTGTCCGACCGGCATGCCGAAGGCAAGGATGCCATTTATGAAACAGGTCTTTAATGGGCTCCCTCATGGGAGCCGGGATACTGGTCAGGTTCGGAGGGCTTTTTACGTCCAAGGAGATTTTTCCAATACTCCTTGGAACCCTCCGGGAAGGTAGGGGGGGAGCCAGGAATCTTATTCTCAAAAAGTGAATTGATAGTACACCCCTTATCCTTCCTCCAACCCTGCTGCCTCTGCCGATAGAGGTTGCGCCGGGTCCCCCCCCCCCCCCCCCCCCCCCCAGGTGCGGGACAAGGAACCCATTCCTCGAGGAGCTCCACCACCATGTACCAAGGAGTGGGGCAACAATGTTGTTGTGTTACCTGGTGTAAAGCTTTGTGTACCAAGGGATAGAATAACAAAGTTGGGCCTTAATCAAACAAGCTTTACTCAACATTTCACAATGTTGGAAGGTGTAGGGGTGGGGATGGCAGATACTGATTGGTGTGGATTTTAGAATAACTCAGGGGGATGGGGGGGGGGGGGGGGGGTATCAAAGCATGGATGCTTGTTAACCCCTTCACTACAAGATTCTGAAATCCCCACAGACTGTGTACATAGCCCACACAGTAAGCAACGGGTTGACAGAAGTATCTATAGATGTTAAAGATGCAAATGCATTTTTGACAACTTAGCAGGGTGTAAGGGGGCTGTGGGGTGATGATGATTATGTGTTGAGGTGTAGTCTGAATCTGCCAAGATGAGAGGGGGACAACAGGGGTCCTAAGGGAGTCATCACATCAGGGCTGTTTTTTGTTCCTTCAATGAAAGTACCTCTATTAAAGATGGAAAAGCATCTTGAATAAGTTAACTGGGTGTAAGGGGGCTGCGAGGCGATGATGCTGATCTGTTGAGGTGTAGTCTGTTCACCCTAGCCTGGTCTGTCTTGAAGAGAGGGGTGCAGCCAGGATTTTGAAGGACGACATCAAATAGGGGCTCTCTTAAAGAAGACATTTGTCACAGTATGTCTACTAAGATGGTAATGCATCTTGGATAACATACTAGGACTGTGGGGTGATGATGCAGATGTGTTGAGGTGTAGCCTGTTCACCCTAGCCGGGGTCTGTCTTGAAGAGAGGGGTGCAGCCGGGATGGTGAAGGGGGACATCAAATAGGGGCTATTTTTTAGAAAGACATTTGCAACAGTACCTCTACGGCAGAGGAAAAATCACCATGAATAAGTTACCTGGGTGTTAGGGGGCTGTAGGGTGATGATGCAGATGTGTTGAGGTGTAGTCTGTTCACCCTAGCCTGGGTCTGTCTCGACGAGAGGGGTGCAGCCGGGATTGTGAAGGGCGACATCAGATCGGGACTGCTGTTGAGGTCGTGGTTGAATTCGGGTGAAGTCAGTGGTAGCGGTCTGATGCCAGATAACTGTGTGATAAGTTGGTCCTGAGAGAGAGATAAACAAGAAGGATTCAAATTAAAAAGTTTTATCAGAATGCTGAATAAATGTTGATAGGAAAGGGTTTCATGGGTTAGAAGACTGTGTGAGAAGTTGGCCCCCAAGGGAGAAACAAAGCATTTCAAAAATAAAGTTTCATCAGAATTTTGAATAAATGTGGACAGAAAGCACCATTTTCAGTGCCTGTGATAGTGTGATCTATTAATCATACTTATGCTAATTACCATCTAGACTATATATTATTTATAAATTAATTAATTAGAAGCAACTAATTTACCAGCGGTGTTTCTGCTATTACTGGTGTAACGGCAGGTGCCATGTTAGGGTGCCCAGTACAGTCCATATCTAAATGTCTATGACAGGCTAAACTCTCAATCTTATAATACTACTTTCATAAAGTCTATACTTAAATTCTAAGAAATAAATTCACTAGGAGCAAGTGTTCACCTGCGGTGTTTCTGCTATGACTGGCGTGACATCTGGCGCCGTGTTAGGGTGCCTGGTACCGCCCATGTTTTCTGTGTCTACGATGGGGGTAACTCTCCTGTTGGATCGGCGTGTTGGCTACCGTCTGTGTGGTGGCAGCGATGTAAAATGCCTTCTCTGGGTCAGCCTTCTCACCTGTTAGATAAAGCAAAAATTATAATGACAACAATAAAATACAACTGGTTTATGGAAGTGCCATGTGGCACCATATGGTACCGTGCTGGCAACGGTCCGGGTGGTGGCGATGTCAAAGGTCTTCTCACCCGTTATATAAAGCAATAATAATAACAATTATATCCAACGGGTTTATGGAAGTGCTATGTAGCACCATGTGGCACCATGTAGTACCTTGTGGTACTATGTTGGCTATGGTCTGGGACTCAATGTGAAATGTCTTCTCTAGGAACAGCCTTCTCACCTGTTAAATAAAGCAATATTTATTACTATATATATATTTGTTTTCTCTTTGTTTTAATGATTCAGGTCTATTCGCTTATTGTTTTTACTATTCTTCTAGAGCAGGTTTGATTGTATTTAGATCATTAAACAGACCTTTATTTTTGTTCCTTTACAGAAGTACTTCAATCAAAGTAACATTCTTGTGATTAATTTCAATTGCCATTGTTTACAAAGGCAAGCTTTAGTTAATTTAATTTTGATCAACCAATATTTATGATTTGTAACTTTATGTATTTTGTACATATTGTTACCTTTTTATTTGAAAAAGAAATGAAATGATACAAATAAAAAAGAGATGAATTGTCTTCCTTGTTTCTTAATAGTATACACAAAAGAGATTGTATATGGAAGTGGTGTGGCAAGATCGGTAGAGCGCGTGCTTTCTGATCGTGAGACCCGGAGTTCGAACCCTGCCCACTGCCTTTGTCCTTCAGCAAGGCATTTTATCCACATTGCTGCTCTCTACCCAGGTGTATAAATGGGTACCTGGTCTGGTGAAAATTAGCTTGGTGCACCTGTAGGGTTGCCCGCCGCTAGTATGCTCCCCGGGGAGTTTAGAATGTGTACAAGATAATTGTACGGGTCTGAACTGTACCATATGACCAGGGATAATAATAAGCGCTTAGAAGCTGTTCTGCATTAGGCGCTATATAAGTGCGTTATTATTATTTGTATACAATTTATTATTTCATAGAGATAAACTCTCTTTGGTTTCTTTGAAATAATACATACATGTACTTCAAAGTTTTATTACATTACCTAGATCACAAAGAGCTTCAAACGACGACCAGAGGAAGGGGTTGTGCTTCAGGGCAAGTTTGTGGGCCTCCACAGAGCGCGAGAGCCTTTCTGTTTCACTGCAAGTCAACAAAATATATAGCAAGATGAGAGTCAATGAGCAGAATCAAAATTAGAACTGGCCAACTGGCGCGGGCCATTAACATTTTATAATGTTATTATAGCTTTACTTGCCCAAACGCCCAACATTTTTTGTTTACACAAAGGGCTTGAAAGTAGCACCGGCCTTCAAGCCCATGGCCAATAAGTAATGAGCTGTAGGCCACAAAAATGTCAATAATACAACATTTTATTTTCAAAACTGGGCAATTGAAATAAATAATAAATAATTAATAATAAAACTCTTTAACGTTTTCGTTTGTTTGGGGCACCTAAGTTTAAAATATGGACAGTTTTAACTCTACATGCACAACAGGGCCACCAAGGCAAAACAAAGTTGATTTGTAGTATTGCACAGCATATAAATGGTTCTTACCTGCATAGTTTCCCTAGTACTTGTAAAGCGTACGGCGCCGACTCTTTGAATTCGCTGGTAATGTCATCACACGCATGGGCCTTCAGAACCGAAGAACCTAGCAATGCCGTCTCACAGTCAGCGAGCCTTGGGATGGAAAAGAAAGAAACATTTTCTTTTTTGTTTTACAAAAGTGTCAAAAACAAAAGAGGATAATTTGTAAATTATGATCTCCTTAGATATCAAAACTGAGAGTATATACAGATAGAAACTACAGTATCAAAAAGGCAAAGCACACAAGCCTTCAAAACTGAAGACCCTAGCAATGCCATCTCACAATCAGCGAACCTGTTTTTTAATTTTTTATTTATTTATAATTTGTTTAATTTATTATTATTATTATTATCATTATTTTATTTTATTTATTTATTTATTTATTTATTTATTTATTTATTTATTTATTTATTTATTTTTTTGGGGGGGGGGGGGGGGGGTTGGGGGTAGAAGAAACAAATGGCTATTTCAAAAGTGTAATAACAATAATTAAAATTAAATTCAAATTTATTGATATTCAATCCCCACAATGGGATAAAAATACACAAAGTAATATACAGTATGTGCAATGAAAAAAGAAAAATAGAAATGACATAGATATACATGTAAATCATGATACTCAACAATTATAGCTCATAAACATGATACATGATGGTGATAATTTTAATAATGATAATGAAGATAACAAAAGTGAGGTCCTTACTTTCCTAGGTCAAAATAGCGTGGAGAGATGAGGTATTTGCAAGCAGGGGAGAGGCATCCTTTGCACTGCAGCAGGTTAAATTCACTTCTACTATTACAACTACAAAAACATCCTATTATTACGTTTAATTGATCATGATAATGGTGACAAGGATGATGATGATGATGATGTTTTAAGATAGTGCAAATGGTTGCTTACTTTTCTAGGTCCAAACAGCATCGAGCCATGAGGTATCTGCAAGCGGGGGTGGGGCATCCTTTGGACTGTAGTAAGGTGAACGCACTTCTTGGTTGGCTCGACCGGTAGTAGCATGTTGCAAGAAGAAACAGTCCTTCATCAGAACCAACTAAAAAATATAAAAAAATCACACACATGATAACTTATGCATTTACAAAGTGTCAAACATGAGGCATCACTATACTTATGTCTCATTTTACTTATTTGACTTATTTAACTGTGAAGGTTTGGACAAAGTCATTTGGTTGTATAAGTCCTTGTTCACAACCAAGTGTCAACACTCGACAATTAATTTAATATCATCATGCTCCCAACGCTCCAAACAATAATATTCACCGACCAGTGTAAATGTATCTCAAAGAGTAGAGTTTCCCACAAGGGACTTATACCCGAACCATGGAGAAACAAAAAGAAAAACATGGGGGTGGGGGGGGGGGGGATACTTTTCAAGCTGGCCTGTATGAAAATGACACTCTAAAATTTGATTTGCATTGAACTCTATGCAAATTTTCAGGGGCTCTTTTTGGCATTTCTGGGGCAAATTAGCCCCAAACCCCCATATATTTTTTCACTGCCCAGAACCTTCCGTGTAAGGCTGAGTCGGTTCAGTCGATCAAATCGGTTCCCGACCGTTACAATCGGGTCCAGGTTATGATTTTTCGGAAACGGGTTCCAAAAAAAACCCCCAAAAATGGCCATCGGTTCTGGAAAAATGAAACCGGACTTAAAGTAGCATTTATCAGCATATTATATACAATTTTCTCATATAAAACAAAGTGGTTAGTCAAAAATTATTTTATGAATATTCATGACTCATGAATATACATGTACATGACCTAACATTTTACTAGTCATTTTTTGAAGAAAATTATACACATTACTAAATTTTGCTTCAAGTAGTAAACACAAATGGGCGCGAGCCTAGGCCAGCTTGATTCCCACGACACTACTGGGTATTTAAATCGGAATATCAGGTTCCGATCGGAACCAGTTTATCGGAACCCGGTTGATAAAATATCCAACATGACTCAGCCTTACTTCCGTGCATGAGATGGATAATCATACTTCTGTATACTGCAATCAAACCCATAAATTGTGATGCAGGCATGTGCATGTTACTGAAGCATTTAATTGGGAAGCCTACTGTACAGTGGGGTATTGTATAAAATCTGACTTACTATATCGTACACAAAATTATCTGAACTGTTCCTAATGATGTGGCTTGACATGTACCATTTGGTATAAAGAGATCTATTCCAATTTGTAGTAAGAAGGAATATTTGTAGCTAATCTACCAAGCCTATATGTGAAGGATCTTCTCAATGCCCATGAGCCGCTTGGAAGGAATGCTCCCCAGGAAGTGGAGATGGTGCACATAATGTGTGCTGGTTTGCATTGTATCCTATGACCGGGGGTAATATTATCATTGTAAAGCGCTTAGAGATGATTATCAATCATATTAGGCGCTATATAAATCGAGTATATTAAATTATTATTATCATCTAGTTATCATTAACAAAAAAAATAACATTTATTTTTCAGGGGCTACTTTTCAAGCTCATTTGCATGTTGTAAATATATCCATGTAAATATTCAGAAGAAAAACCTGCTTAGAAACTCATAATTACCTTCGGCATATAAACGTTCAGCAAGGAAGGTGGCATCTTCGTATGCATAGTGATCCAGACACTGCCATATAGCAGCCTGTATTGGTGAAAATAAGGAGAAGAAAATAAAAACAGCAACCTACATGTAAATTTATACAATTTTAGTAAAATGAGAGTCAATATGAGGCCTACATTTTAGATCCTAGCAGAATCTTCTTCAGAGGCTGAATGATGATGGTACATAGAGAACAAGATAATATATTAGTAATGACAGAGGGCTCAAAATTAGCAATGGTCCACCTTCTTCTTCTGTAATCCTTCCTCCATTCTTCTCAGAGATCCGCTGCTGACTAAAGCAAATATTAAATAATTTTTTTACACAATCAAAGTGATTCAATCAGATGTGTAATGTAACAGAGTGATTTAATTGTCTTTTAGTCAAGCCTCTACACTAACTTTTTTCTGCACTGGCCCATTCGGGCAAGTGAAATCATAAAATTTGACATTTTACTTGCCCCAATATAAAATTAACTTTCCCTCTTGCTACTAAATGAGATTTACATGTATGAAATTTGATTGTTCATTCCTAGCTGAACAATTGTTCAATTGCCTGATCAGGCAAGCAAACAATTTATTAAATTTTACTTGCCCGACACCAATTTTACTTGCCCCGGGCCGGCAAGCGGGCAAGTGCTAGTGTCGAGCCCCGTTTTAGGTTGATACATAGATTCAGAATAGGAAGGAAATGAGTCTGAGAGTTAAGAGTACGCATCCATTGAATGAAGTTACTTAGCACTGTGTGCACCTATGAGGTTGCCTGACTGGAATGCTCGCAAGGGAGTGCATTTTGTGTGCTGGATTGAGTGCAGTATGTATCCGATGACCGGGGTAATAATAGTGATGCGCCGCGAGCGTCGAAAGACGAAATGTGCGCTATATAAGTAGCCACCATTATTATTATTATTATTGTTGTTGTTGTTTGCCGGTGTATGATCAGGCTACCAAATATGGCCCGTGCTTTAATATGGCCCCCCTGTTTATCAGCTGATTACGCGCATTAACACAGATAATTCCGCGCAGTGAACTTCTTTTGCTTATCTATTTCTTTTGTGGTTAAGCGCAATAAGACTCATCGCGCAAGCAAAAACCATCTTATGCGCGCTAAAAGTCAAGTGTGTACAAATGAATGGGAAATTTGTTTGCACAGGGCCGGGGAATAATTTGGTAAATGGACATCGTTTCAGAATCAGCTCAGATTCGGCAGATTTGTCAAGTTTATACAAATATTTTGTGGATAAATGTAATCTTGAAGATTTTAAGAACACTTTGATGTCACTTTTATTGGAAAAAGTTTATAATTTATCAAAGAAAACGGACCTTTTAAATCATGTAAATAGGGGGGCCATATTACGGCACCCTCTTTCAATGTGATTTTTTTGCGCAGTGAAATGCAAATCGCCATTACGGGACAATTATGATCGCAGTCGGCAAATAAGCTAAAGCATTGTTTTCATCTTCATTTGAAGTTCATTCTTGACGAATTTTGTGGTTTCTTCAAAGATATTTTTTCAGATATCGGTTGTTAAACCTTAGGGGGGCCATATTCGGACACCGCATCATACTACACATCGGCACTGTTTTTAATATCAGCACACCGCGTAATATTTGTT
>JBAMJV010009413.1:0-25000 GCA_037951105.1 Echinarachnius parma
GTTTTCAAGCGACGAATATATCAAGGTAAGCTACCGATTATTTTGGTGGAAATTTCTCAAGCTCAGTCCCATATGTTGTTGATTTCGTGTTGTATTTAACTAGTGCACGCGAAAAATGCAATCAAAGTCACTACAGTGCAACGAAGTCAATGCAAAGGGGACGTTACTTTATGCATCTAACACTTTTAGTTTTTAAGAGTGTATTTCTTCTAATTTGTAAGATTTCATACCACGATTTTGTTGGTGATACTTAATAGCATTTACATTAATTTGCTGGTCCCTGCGGGCTGCGAGGACTCGGTATTAATTTGTTAATAGTCAAATTGTCCTGAGAACAATTATCCTCGGCTCAGTCTCAGAGTCAGACCCTCACAAAAACTAAAAAGACAGAGTTGAGCCTTTGAGTTTGAGTTTGACTTTGAGGAGCACATTGCAAGTATAGATAATGAAGAACATATGAAGTGGCAGACGAAACATCACCATGCTGATGAAGTGTTAAAGTTCAGCACATGTGAATAATAAATACATGAATATGTGATGCTGCTTTTATCGCTCTTCCATCGCTGCGATAATCGATAATGCAACAGTACAAGTATGTTATTCTCACTGGCATAGATACCGCCATGAAAATAGAATAGGTATCACTTACATTTAGGGAGTTTCGGTGATATTTTGGATTTTTTTGATGGAACCTTAACAAACTTAATATCATTGGAAAGCTTGTAAAGTAAGAAAAATAATGGTGCTCAAATCAACTTATTAGCTTTCAATATTGGTGGAGATATTCCAATTTTACCTAGAAGGTACAAAGTTTTGGTTCTGCCAAGTTTCAGGCGAGACCTGGAAAACTATGCCCTCTGCACGTTGCACCCCAGCGCTATTTAATAGAAAAGGCCATGCCTCAAACATGGCTAAAAAATATCAAAATCAGTAACGTGGGCAATTTGTTTACATTGATGATCGCAGCTTAGCGCTATTACTACTCCCATAGTAAAATGTATTTCAATGTGTAGAGAAATCAACACACATTTCATAAAAATACTACTTTTTTCACCATACCTTTTTCAGATTCCTTCCTCCAGTTTTTTAAACGATTTTTCGTCGAATTTTTGTTGCCGAAAAATCGATGCAAAAAATGTCAGCAAAACAATCCTTCAAAAAAAATCAATTTGCAAGGTGAAAATTCCAAAAAATTCCCGGCGAATTTGGTGGTCATTCGAAAGATCAGATCCTGCTCTACACGAAAATGGCCCTCAAATTCAACGTAGAGGGAGTTTACGAACCCCCTACTCTGGCATGGAAAGTTGGGAAAATTTATGCACTGTGGAAGCAAAATGGAGTCTTCAAGTGCAGTCGCTACCGCGACTACCGCGAAGTCTCCTAACTCACTGCGCATTCAGATTGTTTTTTGGGGTGTTAAAACATCGATTTAGGAACAACTAATGCCATATCCAGATCAAGGAAGGATTACGCTTCAAGAGGATACCAATTTCATGGTAAAATATTGAAAAATATTCATTTTACTGAAGGTTTTTCGTAGCAAAATTTTGCGTGTTAGCAGATACAAATGCGTGATTGCGGTATTCTGTCGTTCTCCCTACTTACATTACAGTTACAAATATAAGGCAACACTGGTTTTTCTAAGGAAGACTGACTTTCTGAATGTCATTTCATAGCGTGACTGCCTATTTATATGCGAGGCTTTGCATAGATCTGCATATATATATATATATGTTTATCAAAAAGTACAGAACTAATTTTTGTATACTGTATATAGTACATACAATGTACCTGTATTAAGCGCTTTTTCCATGTCCATGGCATGTACATAGTCATAAGACTGATACATGATTGTCTAATTTAGCGTATATTTCACATTGCTTCATTTTCCATTTCTATAGGTCAATAGCCCACCGTACATCTTTGAGGTGTTTCTGTTTGCATCCGTCGATGACAGCAAGAGCGTCTGTCAGCTTGGCGATGGCGTCATCACCTTCAAACTCTCCAAGAAGGAGCCAGGCATCTGGGGCCAGCTGTCAACAACTTCAAGTAAGTTAGTATAAACTAAAAGCGTTCCATAGTTGTAGAGAAACCTGGCCACGGGAGGTAAACTCGGCCACCTACATTCGAACGCCCCGCTATCGTGCCTCGTATGGACTCATGAATTACTGTTGCAACGTATGGACTATCGGGCAGAATGGTAATGATTCTGCGGTCTAGATGCAAGCAGCCCTGTTAGTGTTACTTTGAATGTTTAGGGTTAGGTGGCAAAGTTTTCTCTCCTGGCCAAGTGCTCTATCCTACCACTGTGGTACTAAAGTGTGACGTCACATAGATTCATTGCCATGGGTAATGGTTCTAAACAATGTCAGGCAAGCCAGAGAGTTGTGACCACACGGTTTCCAAGAAGGCAGTTATTCCAAAAGCCCATATCAAAGGACAAACTGTTTTTAAACTTTATGTTCTAACAAAAGCATTAGATACCACTTCTTTGGTACTTTGTTAGCTGATGTTGGTCTATAGGTGGTCAGGAATAAACCCTACTCACACAAAGGGCTAACTTGGAACAGTATGAAATATGCGTGTTTAAATGCTCAGGTAAAATGTTCAGATGGTCTCCTATACATTGTTGCTTATCTTGAAGTTTAAATGTTTAAATAGAGATATGACTTTCATTGTAACACCTTGGCCCCGTTGCAGAAAGAGATACAATCGATTGAAAGTTACTTATTGATTGTACTTAGGCAGAAAAATTTGCGCGTTTCATCCAATCAGATTTGCGCATTTAGAACATATGATCTGACTTACAAAATAATTGTAACTCTTTCTGCAATGGGGCCCTGGATAGAGAGAAGCAATGGTGGTTTAATTGTCTTCTCTTTGTTGTTCTTTTTTTGTTTGAAGGTGACAAGGATAAGATGAAGGAGAAGAGACAGGTTGCTGTGACAGCGGCTCACAGGAAGGCTGAGGAGGAGATAGAGGAGAGGAAGAGGAAGAAACGGGAGAAGGAGAAACTGGCTTTGAACGAACAAATGAGAGTAGGTTTTTGGAACGAAATGTAATATTTTATTTCCAGGAGGGGGGGGGGGGGGGGGGGGGGCTACCTTTCGAGCTCTTGAAATATTAGTATTACATCGTACTCAATGAGAAATTACAGAGGCTCTTTGAGCATTTTCATAAGCTATTTATGGGATTTTATTTTAGGGCATCTAGGGCACATTTTGCCTCTCCTTTTAGTTTATGTCACACTTTCACCAATTAGGCCAAAACAAATAAATTGTTGGATTGGAGTAACGGGCAACCAAACATTAGGGTAGGTAGGTAGGTTTTTTTTTTTTTTTTTTTTTTTTTTTTCAGGATTCGCACAAATACACAAAAAACACACATATAACACAAAAATAACACATATCGCACAATTTTTGAAAAAAAAAAAAAAAATCAGAAAAAACCTTTAGGGTCGGCGGTATTTTTTAGGGTCGGGCGGGTTACGCCAATCCAACAATTTATTTGTTTTGGCCTTATAGTAATTATGAATTCCAAATATTAAAAGAAAATTTAAAAAGCCAACAAATATTTTGAATATTTGCAAAAAAAAGGGGGAATTATTAGTCATAATTTGTAGAGAACTCTTTTTTTGTAATGATTTTGTTCAATTGTTCATTAAAATTTGTTTGCATATATATATTATTTACCTCCTGTTTTTCGTCCTTTTTTGTAGCTGGAGCAAGAAGGGAGACAGAAGATTAAAGACACCAAAGATGCTGAGATCAAGAAAGCCACGGAGGAGATCGAAGCTTGGAAGACGAGAGAGCGGGTGCGGAACCCCTCGGATGAGCCTCTGCTCCGTAAGTTAACACTTGACCCATTCAGTACTGGTCCCACAAATATTTTGGCCAGAGTCTGTGAAAAATTGTGAGCTACATCGAGAGCAGATCATGTTCAATTGGTTAACGTATCAGAGGTTAGACAGTTGTTAAGTCATTTTTGTATTGTAATTTGTTTGTCGCTACTGTTAGAGTTGCAATTGTAACTTTCAACAAGCCATATATATTTGTGTACATATTGCATACCGAGTAGTGCGGTGCACATATAGATCTATTGCACTTTAAACATACTTTATAAATTTGATGCTTTAGGCAAAAGCATTAGTTAGATGGGGTTAGTTTTATACACATTTTATTGCCTAGTTATAATCGCTGTTTTTTAATACCAGTTATTATGTAGCAAAGACTTGTTCTCTAGGACATGATGATGGAGATGATGATGAAGAGGAAATTGGTGGTGAAGATGATGATGAAGATGATGAGAAGAATGCAAAACAATGAACCTGATAATCATATTTGCTTTAAAATTTAAACAAAATAATATATAAAGTGTCTCCTTGCTTTGATTCTTTAGGGCATGATGATGAAGATGATGAGAAGGATGAGGAGGATGCAAAACAGTAAGCCTGAGAAGATTTATTGTCAACTATGGCTCCGGATTAATAGTCATATTTGCTTTTATACAAATAATATGTAACAAAACCTCTCATATCGATTCTCCAGGACATGATGATGGGGATGATGAGGAGGAGGATGAGGAGGAGGAGGATGATGATGCAAAAGAGGACACTAAAGCTCTGATGAACAAACTTCCCCCTCCCCGTGCCCGTCAGAACATCCCAGTCACTTTCACCCCAAGAGTCTTCCCTACACCCATGAGGGAGTCGAGATTACATGAAGAGGATGAGGTAAGATTGATTGCCATCTTTATCATAAATTGCTCCAACATATATATGTGACCGGCTATAGCGAAACCCGGCACTTGTCGGTTATTCATGTTTTGAAGAAATTTGCATTTTAAGTTCACATAATGTGTGTAAAAGACTTATGATTGTAAAATTGAAACGATCATATCTTTGCCAATTATTGACCAATTTGTAAGAACAAAGCATCAAATGAAAGCTTGCAATGAGGCCTTTGTAATGGTATGTAAATCTACATTTTTATTTTAACCGATGAGTGCCGGGTTTTGCTATAGCCGGTCACATATTTGGATTATATGGAATTGTCCAATTAGTTCTTCAACTGTTTGCCATTAAAGAGCCTTCTTAACACCCATAGAGGAATCAAGAGTACAAGAGGAGGAAGTGGTATGATAAGGACATCAAATTCTGCTTTTCTTTTCTAAAATCACACCAATATTTATAATTTAAAAAATGAAATGACTATTATCCAACAAGCTTTCTCTGCCCCGTGTCAAGTCAGAAGATTTGCAGTCACTTTCATATAACAAGTCTTCCCGATGCTCCATGAGGGAATGTTAGAGTACAAGAGGAGGTAGAGGTATGATGAGGAAATTAGAGTTCGCGTTCCTTTGTTAAAACGACCCCTTTGTACATGTGGGTCGTCTCATTCAGATTCTGGTCAGCGTCGTGGAATGTACATAAGAGAAGAAAAATGAATAATAATTATTATACATGTACATGTCTTAAGTTATGTTTCATCCCATTCATACTTACGTCTAGCACTGGCTCGGCACTGGCTTAATCCAGTGCTAGACGCAATTATGAATGGAATTGTCTAGCCTCAGCCTAGCCTGGCATTATCGTGATGCTAGACGTCTAGCACAACGTTGCGCATGCGCATTACGGTATTGCGCGTTCAGTAATGCTTAGTCATCGTTACGTCACAATAGAAGTGTACTAGTGCGCATGCCCAGACATGTCTTAGACATGTCCAAGCCACTGTTTGTATTCATACTTGCGCGTCAGTTATCCACTGTTGATGCCAAGTATGAATGGTCGGTATTTGCGTCTAGCACTGGCTCGGCACTGGATTAAGCCAGTGCCGAGCCAGTGCTAGACGTAAGTATGAATGGGATGTAAGTATCTGACAGTGATGGTCTTTTGTCTGATTTGCAGTGGTTGAAGAAGCAGGCCGAGGCTAGGAGGCCGACTAACGTTGATGATGACGACCTGACTGCAGAGGAGAAGGATCCTTTCTGGCTCAAAGACAAGGGGGAGTAAGTACTCGGCCGTTGTTCAGTTACGATCATTCAGGACTTGTCCCAAAATATTTTTGGCTGGAATCTGATCAGGTTATTTATGTGTTATACAAGAATCATTTGGTCTTTAAAGGAATAATGTAAGGTGGCTTTTTTCATGCAGAAAACTTCAAATTTTATAGGATTGTAGAACATTGATATCATTTGGGACTGAGAATTTTGATAGATAATCATAGGAAATGCAAAAAGAAAAACACCATAAACTCTGCTTGAATGCGGAAATATTATTACATTATTGGTCATTTGTTCTTAGAAAAATTAAATGACTGAATGCCACATTTTTTTTTTTTTTTACTGTTTTCACCAAATCCTTTACACTAGAAATTGAATCGGATAAAAAATAAGTGGTACAATAGCGCATTGTTGTCTTACTTGCTACAGCATCATTAAAGGGCAATGAAACTATGGCTTTCGGCTATTATTATCGTTTAGAGGGTGAACAGACATTTTATTTGATACATAACTTGGCAATTTTGGCCTCATGGATCCCATGAAATCCTTACGTGAACATACCCACCTTTTACTAATTCTTACGGCGGCAAAAGTTGATGGGAGCGGCCATGTTCTTGTAATTGCCCGACATGCTTTGCAAACTCTGACGTGTGTGCTACGGGCCGAACAAAAAGCTTTTCACTGATTTGCAGACTCGTCAAAGCATCTACAAGTATTCAGACAATGGTTTGAATAGGTGCTATTGAAATGCATTAGTGCATATCACTGACCGTAAGTCCGCACAAACCTAATAATGGCGGCCTCCAGTGTTCGCATGAATAGTGGTAAACCCGATAGAGTTTTCACATATTTCTCCCAAAGCGGAAATCTGAGTCGGGAGTTATGTTATTTATAATAAAAAGGCATATTACGATGTATAAAGTAGGATAAACTCTATTCTTGAGTTGCATTGCCCTTAAATGAAGCCCTTGTCACATTTCACTGGATAGCGTTAACAGACGCCAGACGGAGAGGAAAATTTTCAATCTGTTCATCTGTATTCATATGCGTTTCTTGCCCCTTCCTTGTTCGGCGAAATCGTTTCTTGTCGGGTGATGTCCGTTGTTTTATCTGGTGGAAATTGTTGTTGTTTTTTTCCGCAAGTTTTCTATCCATCGGGCATCCATTTATGCATCAGATGATATGTGACAACACCCATATGTATAATGAATTATATATCGTCGCTGGGCTGTTAAAACCTCGTATCTCAAAAAAACAAAATTTTCAGGAGAGCGAAAAAACATTCTTATTTTAACAAATTATGTGCATAGGCTATGTTTGATAATCAATTCGATACGAAATGGTTGAAATGCACGAAAAATAATTTGGAAGGCGGGAAATTGAGTTACAAGGTTTTCGTACTAAATCCTAAAATGAGATACGAGGTTTTCAAAAAGATGAATTGTGGTTATTAGAAAAAGAAGAAAAAAAACTCATGTTGTTATTAGAAGATGAATTACACCTTAAACTTCACATTTATCAAAAAAAGTAATTTTCACCAAAATTTGTGATACGAAGTTTTAACAGCCCAGCGACGATATATTATCATGTGCAATGTTTAATTAACTCTTAACCTATTAATTCTTCCCCTCTTAGCACCTTCTTCAAGAGTGGCAACTTCCTAGCTGCAGTCAATGCCTACAACACCGCCATCAGATTCAATGGAAAAGTTCCTGCGTATCCTTACCAATTTCTTATACATTTGAACCTGCATTTATAAGCATACACATCTCTCCAAAGGCCTTCTGTCTAGAAAAAAAAAACACTGTCCTTGATTTCATAAGTAGTTTTTATGTATATAAATGAAGTATTTTTTATAAAGACCACATCATTGTAAAATAAATGCTTTGTTCCTCATTTGGTGTATTAACTCATGAACACTGAAGATGCTAGGAGCCATACATGTATTTATAACAGTTGCAAACATTTTATGAATTATTTTTTTAAAATGCTGAAAACTGCTTTATGTACCATAAAATAGGAAATTAAAGCCAAATATGCGTGGGTTAAAAAGGGTAGTCAACAAAATCCAACCCGCACTCCACCGTAATCTCCCGAGGTAAACTCACGATGTGTGTTGGATCGATTTAGAGCGGTGCTTCGGAATATCTGAACACGGGCCTTCATATGAAATTGCATGCAGCACACAGCTGGTAGCTATTATGTACCGAGCGATAAACTGTACATTGCTCGAGCTGTCCCCTGAGGCAATACAGCGCTGATAAAATCGTAGCGGCACTTTGATGACGAGTCCGGTTGAGCGTGTTGCGTAATACTTTCGCTCGTAAAAATCTCTGACAAGGAGTACCTCCTTGGTAAACAAACATTCCAACCGCGATGCATTTTCGACTCGGTCGTTCGTGAACTGGGACAGTTTGCGATCGCAACTTATAACTGAGCAAAGGGGGATTGCGTAAAAGTGCGCAATATGGATTCGCGCATCTGATATACCGGTCTGAATTGCCTTTAAATGATTTGGTGGAGGGCCTAAACATTTAATCCTAGCAGAATCTTCATCAGATGTACACAAACATGTTATTATACAAACAAATCATACAAATACATAATGTAATGCATGTACCAACATACATATTATATGATATGAAATGTGTGAAATAAATGAATTATGAAACAATCAAAAGACTGAGACCGCCATCTTCCTTGACCAACTTGACCTATTATTAGCTTCTTCTCAAACCGTGCTGCTTGCCACCTCAAGCTGAGGAACTTCATCAAATGTGTGGAGGATTGCTCCAAGGTAGGACAAAACACAAGTAGAAGAATTATTATTGTAACCCTCTGTTTTCATCATTATATTTAATATTATTATAAACAAACAAAACGTAGAAGATATATTAATTGTAACATAAAAACAAAAACAATGTATATTATTACATAATTAATACAAAATTATATTATAAACACAATGTAAAAGATATATTAGAATGCAACATAAAGCAAAAAACAATGTATGGCTCATATACTGAATTATTATTGAATTGTATTTCGTGTAATAGTTTTAAAAGAAATGAAGTTTAACTGATGATAGTGCAATTTAAACCTCAAAAATTAAACATGTATATATTTGAACTTTCATTTTACAAAATGAATTTAGGCTGAGAAATGCATATTGGTTTACCTGCATTCAACAAAACATCAGAAAGTAAAAAGCAAAGTTAAAAATGTGACCTTTGAGTCTGACCATTATCCTATCTTGGAAAATATGCCTAAATATACCTCAAACATAGCCTATACAAGGGTCAAAGGTCATAGAGGTCACTGTTAAATAGTTTAATGAAAGAGCTTTTTTATGTTTAATGCACTCGACTTCGAAAGTAGCCTTAGAAATATATTTTCCCTCCATATCCTATGCAGGCCTTAGAACTGCTGACGCCGGCCGTACCTGCCAACGCCTCCTCCCGTCTCCGGGCCCACACGAGGAGGGGAACAGCATTCTGTGAGCTAGAGCTGTACCCTGAAGGTAAACATAAACATGACTTCCACCATGTTCTCTTTTTCATCTCCAGAATTGTCCTCCCCAAACCATTCATAACTGTCTTCCGTTATCTATTTATACATACCTCCATCTTTTCCATTCCTTCGTATATTATTTCTTCCTCCAATTCTGCCTACTTCTTTTTCTTTTGTGACCTCTGCCCACCCTTCCTTTGCCTGTTCTAAACTGCCTTCCCTTTTCTATGTATACACATCTGTCGTTTCTCACCCCCTCACATATTTATCCACCCATTCTGCCTTTCTACTTTTATGTATTCTTTGTTTCCAACCTGCCTGCTGTGTTTCTTTGTGTCTTGGTGCAAACTAGGATATATACCAAGGAGGTCAATTAATTTCCCCCCCTATTTTTGTTTTTTTAGATTCCAAGCAGTTAAGTTTTATCTTGAAAGATAGATCAATACAAAATGACTGAAATTGTTGGAATAATTTACATATTTTTAAATTAGTCACTGCAGTCAAACCTGTCTACAGTGCCCACTGAAGGGAAACGAGAAAAATGGCCATTGTAGACAGGTGAACTCAATAGGCAGATTCTATAATATTGTTTTTCTTTGCAGAGGATCATTTTTGGTGGCCACTATTAAAGGCCACCTTACATCCAAAAATTGGTACAAAGAGAGAATTTATCGTTTGCTTTGCTTGATATAGGTTCCATGAAATGATATTTTTAAAATGTCCTCAACTCTTTGCTGCCAACAGGGCTACAAGACTATGTGGCTGCCCTCAAGATTGAGCCCAAGAACGAACAGCTGGAGCGAGATGCGGAGAGGATCCGGCAGGTCATCCAGGGTACCACGTGAGCAACACGTCATCTTTACGCTATGGAGCGTGGTATTGTATTGTATGGCAGGCCGTACAGGTGTACCACGTGAGCAACACGTCATCTTTACCCTATGGAGCGTGGTATTGTATTGTATGGCAGGCCATACAGGTGTACCACGTGAGCAACACGTCATCTTTACGCTTTGGATTGTGGTATTTTATTGTATGGCAGGCCATACAGGTGTACCACGTGAGCAACACGTCATCTTTACGCTTTGGAGTGTGGTATTGTATTGTATGGCAGGCAATCCAGGTGTACCACGTGAGCAACACGTCATCTTTACGCTTTGGATTGTGGTATTGTATTGTATGGCAGGCCATACAGGTGTACCACATGAGCAAAACGTCATCTTTACGCTTTGGAGTGTGGTATTTTATTGTATGGCAGGCCATCCAGGTGTACCACGTGAGCTATACATGATCTTTACGCTATGGAGTGTGTTATTGTATTGTATGGCAGGCCATACAGGTGTACCACGTGAGCAACACGTCATCTTTACGCTTTGGAGTGTGGTATTGTATTGTATGGCAGGCTATGATACAGGGCACCACGTGAGCAACACGTCATCTTTACACTATGGAGCGTGGTATTGTATTGTATGGCAGGCCATACAGGGCACCACGTGAGCAACACGTCGTCTTTACGCTATGGAGTGTGGTATTGTATTGTATGGCAGGCCATACAGGGCACCACGTGAGCAACACGTCGTCTTTACGCTATGGAGTGTGGTATTGTATTGTATGGCAGGTCATCCAGGGCACCACGTGAGCAACGCGTCATCTTTACGCTATGGAGCGTGGTATTGTATTGTATGGCAGGCCATACAGGTGTACCACGTGAGCGACACGTCATCTTTACCCTATGGAGTGTGGTATTGTATTGTATGGCAGGCCGTACAGTGTACCACGTGAGTGTGAGCTATACGCTATCTTAATGTTAATCCATGAAACAGTAAGCCAGCAAATATATGAAACCATGAAGATCAGGATTTCCATTTGTATACCATACTGCGTTTTGATAATTTTAATCACGATTCTGAATGGACCTTGCAATTCATACCAGGGTACCATGTGAGCCACATGCCATCCTGAATCTTAACGATAAGCCAGTAAATATATGAAATCTCTTTGAGCATGGTGTGAATTAAAGTGCTACTGTGGTTTGATTCTGATTGTGATTTTGAATTGACCCGTCAAATCATACAGGGTACCAAATGAGCAACACGTCGTCTCTGTGTTACTCAATTAAACTATAAACTGCCAAATTAGTAATATCATGAAGAGGACAACATGAATTGCTCATTATTTTGAGGATTGACTCAAGTGTAATATCAGGTCGACCCGGCAAGTCAAACTGCCCATGACGTGAGCCATACACCGTCTTTATTTTTACCCTCTAGCTGAAACCACAAACGAGAGCACAATGTGAAATTGGGTGGTTTGACTTCAGAGTGCGATGTCGAATGGACCCATCAAGTCGTACAGGGTACCACATGAACTGAGAAACATACCATAGTTATGTTACTCTATAAATTACCAAATCACGAAGATCATGACCTGAAAGTGATTAATGTGATTTTGACAAACAAAACAAATCATCGCCAAACGGTTTAAGTTTTTAGTTTGATACTGCTGGCAGTATTTTTCTTGCATGTTATACCTGTTTATATGCAAGATTCTGGTCTTGTTTTTTATTGTCCAATATATGCAAACTTTGTTTTTATGTTTTCCTTATGGTTGAGCTTCCAGTGGTGAAAATAAAAGGAATACTGTCAAACCTGTCTATAGTAGCCATCCTGCCTATAGTGGCCACCAAAAGTGATCCCCTGCAGAGAAAACAAATCAACAATGTTATGGAACCCATCTATAGGGACACTAAGAGAAAAACAGTGTATGAAACCTGTCTGTAGAGGTCACCTGTCTACAGTGGCCACTTTTCTTGTTTCCCTCAGGTGGTCACTATACACAGGTTTGACTGTAAATGCATGTTGTGGTTTATAAGAGACCATTGCTGTATTGTTCTTGTGGACAACCGTAGTTACCTTGCTGTTTTATCTGGTACTAGTACTGAAATAGAAGAAAACTATAGAGCTTATTTTATTTACAATAACAAGTAGCCTGTTGCTTTTTATTGTACTGGAGTTTTTATGCCTCTGCCAACGAAGTGGCCGAAAGCATTATGTTTATTATATTGGATTGTCTGTCCGTACGTAATGTACGTCCGTCCCGTTTTCGTTCTCGCGATTTCTTGAGAACCGGTTGACGGATCAATTTGAAACTTGCCTTTTTTTGGGGGGGGGGCAGGTGTGATGGTCAAGATCTAGTTTGTGCACCTTGCATTTATTAGTTGTTGCTATTTCTGCAAAGCTCTGACAAGCTCTTACCATCGACTTGCTCAAGATTGTTGCTGAAAAGCACAATGGAAACCATTGTACAGCAGCTAACTGCCCAAAGAGTGTGGTACAGTAGACTTTTAAAGAGGCAAGCACATTAGAAAGTCAATTGATTGAAATATTATCAGTAATTGTATCTTCTACATATTAGCTGTATTTGTGTGTGTGTGTGTGTGTTTTTAGCGTGTGTTCTAAGTTCTAACCCATCCAATATCACTATTTATTTTGTTATTTATTGTATTTAGATAATATGTACATCGGATGTATCATCTGCGTGACTTTAACTTACAGTATAATGTACACATATTGATGTTCTTTGTATTTCCTGTGTTTCTCATGTGTAAAAAGAAACTGTATTTATTGTAAAAAGTACAAGTATTATTATTTTTAGATATTGTGTTGTTATAAATGTTTTATACCAAAGCGGAAAATTCACTATATTTCCTGGTGCCTTGGCAGGGTGTGCGAAATCAAAAAGATAAAAATGTTTTGTGGCCCAAAACCAACATCAAGTGGCCCAGCGTATGTAAAGAAAAACATAAAGAAGTCTGTTATATTTGTTTGAGCAGCCTGGCAACACCTGCTTTAGCAAGTCGGGGAGCATTTGATAGTCATTGTTGGTCATTTTAGTGGCCCAAAGCCCGCAGGCGATTGCTTAAGTTTGTTTTATCTATTTAAACATAGAATACAAACTTTGTATCAGCTTTTATGGCTGTTTTTATTTACTTGTTCCCTGTTGAGATCCTGAAATCCCCATTGACATTGGCAACGGTTACAAGCATTTATACTTCATTCTTCTTGCAACATACATGTAGCAACACCATCAACAAATCACACCGTGACAAGTTTTATCAACTAAATAGACTTTATTTCAACTATTTCACAAATTTGCAAACATCAAAATAATCTGTAATCCTTTGACAGATTCTAACCATTATACAACGTACATCATAATGTGTTGAATTATTTTCTTCCCTTATACTTTCATTACTGATAAAATGATTAATAGTGGAACATCACTCTCTTGGGGAATAAGGCCTTCGCTCATGCTTTTCTATTATACACATTGATGAAATATTATTCACAAAATGTATTGGGTTAAAAGAGGGATATACAGTACGCTGTGGTATTTGCATCCATGTGCGATATAATTTCTGTACGTGTAAATATTTGTTGATCTTCCGAAACCTCCACAACAATTCAACTTAACAAGATATTTCCTTGGAAATATACACTGAATAGGTTAAATTAGTATTTCCATATTTCTAAGAGAAGGAAGACCTATTATAGTACAGTTTCAATATTTCATTTTTGAATGCTATGAATTTGTTCCATAAAATACACACGTGGGTTGTAAAAATAGAGCTCTTTTGTCAACACTATTCACATAGGGCACAAATTTTAGGTCAAAGATTTTTTTCTTCTTCAATTTAGGATGGGGGTGCCGAATGGTTTTGAGGGTGAGGAAAGTGACATTTCATGAATCCCTAATAATGAGGTGCATATACTTTGAAGAAGGGGTTTAAAACAAAATACAAGAAACAGTTTCTTTCACTTATATGTGAATGTTACTTTAAAAATGCATATTAGATTCGTGGTTTGAATACTGCTTATCCACTGTAAAATTCAAAGAAAAGGTTTTCAACAATGGCAGAATAGATCTTCATCAGAGACAAAATATGTACCAAAGTCATTTCCGTTTTCTAATAAATATATGTTAAATTGTCATTGTGATACATTATACTAACATACAGAAACATTTCTGTACATTTGCTCCCCTTTTCAAACGTTTTAAAGAATGTTCCATCTACACATTGCACATTAACATGAATTGCTCTTAATTAAATTACATTAAGTTAAAACTTAATCATATGCTCTTCGTTTAATAACATTTTGTTTTATTTGATACTCCTTACATTTAAGTTACATTTAGAACAAAAGAAGAAAAAAAAGGAAAAAATACTTTTCAATTTCAAATATTTACAAACTGTTGAACATTATGTACAAAGCCAGCCATGCTTCTAATTCATAACAGATATAAAGTACACAGGTATACTGCAGACAGCGCTAATACAACTGTTATTTCAAGTTTTAAATTGTAGTTTTAAGCAATAACATATTTCAAACAAATATAATAATACAAATGACATTTTATAATATTTAAATGGTGTTAAAAAGCGTAATAATGAAGAGAAGGCTGTGCTCAATCTTCTATTTTTTCTTCTTCTTTGTAGGTATTTGTTAAAAACTCAATCCCAAATAATTGGTTTAAATAAATGGAATAACATTGCCACAATAATAGAAAGTATGTTTGATAATAACATAATACATCAATATTAATATGTGTGAACTGTGAACAGTATGATAATATACATCTATGTGCGAACAAAATAATCAACAGTAATTTTATTTTGTGATTAAAGAGAAAATGTCAAGTGATATTGATAAAATGAACGCAAATTTCACTAAAAGCAAATTACAAACTTGTTTGGTGTACACAATAGAATAAAGACGAGTTATACCATCAACATACTGGCGTAAGCATGGAATTGAGAAAACATTAATTTTGTTCAGTGTATACACATACTGTAAGAAAGTATAGGTGTGTACATTATTCTAGAATTCTACCACTTGAATACATACTGTGCATGAGTTTGAAAGAAATATTTGTGTGATCAATCATAATATTACATGCTGTTACAAATTATATTTGTGTGATCAATCATAATATTACATGCTGTTACAAATTATAGATGTGTATGTGCACCAACACAATTTGATATATATGGGACTAACACAAAGTTAACAAAAACACATTCTAGTTTATGTGCTAATAGTCATTCATATACAGGTTCTGCAAATATACATTGAAAGTCTTGTCGACCCAAGTTTAGCAAGAAGATGATTTTTTGTTGTTGTAATGTTGATGCATTTGAATTGTCATCTGAAGGTTTTAAATCCGCGGCAAAAGGAAGTGGGAGCTATGGATTGTTATTTGATTGACTCTACCAACGCTTGTCGTATTTCCTGCAGATGCCCGTTAAAATATTTGTCATATTGATATAATATTTGTATGTACTGACTTTAACACATTAACAAAAATTGGTCTCAGAGGCCTTCAGTTTCCCTGTTCATTGTATCATACCCACCTTCCCCCCAATCAAAATAAAATATTGCATATATTAAAACTAATGCCCAAATCTAGAAGATTTTATCATGTAAGTGGCACAAAACCTGAATCTGGTTGCCCAAAACAAAGAAAAATCATTAAAAATGTGTTTGTTTATTTTGTTGCCTGTTCTGGCTAGTACAATATTTAGCATTATGATTTTTTTTAGTTGCCCAAAGCCAATTTTTGGTCGCCCCAGGCCAGCTGGCCTGTGCTGATTTCAAGCATTGCTTTAGTTGCCATTTACATGCTGTTGACCGGGGCATCGCTGGTCAGCGTACTGGCCTCAGTGTCCGGAATGTTGTCCAGGTGCTCGGACCACTTGTAGGGGGTGAACTTGTAGCAGGAGTCGTCCCGGGGCAGCTCCCCGTCCGTCACGTAGTACATGATGTAGAAGTTGCACATCTCATCATCTCCAGTCATCCTGTTGTTTAGAATAATATATGCAAGTGGCATGCAAGGACATTAAACTCTAAAAGTATAGGTTCTCGATTTGCCAAGCAACTTCTACATTATTCTTTCTAGCTTTTTAGCCGATTGCCAGTTTTGCAACATTTTTATAACATAATTTTTTCTGAACGTTTGTTTTTTTTTCTTCGATTTTGCTTGGAATTTGCCAAGCATCTCCAGAATATTATCAAAATATCAGATCTGTGCTTTTCTAGCAAATTACTGTATAAATTCCAGTATAAATGCAGAAGAAGTTTTTCATTTTGGTTAGAACATCTTGTAAATCCCCATTTATTAGTAAATCCCCATTTTCAATATGTTGGTTAGAAATTTCCTTTCAAAATTGATACTAAGTCTAAGGAAAGGCGTACTCACCCAATGTATGTAGTCTCCTTGCGGTCACTTGAGAAAGTGCAACGCATGGCCTGCAGAAAGAAACAAAAAGGTGTCATAGATTACATCATTACTTTTGTAGTATATTCACATCTTACACAGATGATTTTCTACAGGAAACTCTGAAGTACAGGCTAAAGTTATCTGATGCTTCTTATGGCACTATATGTAGTTCTCTTTGTCAAATGATTGCATACATTAATTTTGATTATTTGAAGCCCATCGCGCCGCTACAAGATCCGATGAACACAACTGCGTATCTGAACTAAAGCCAGACATGCATATCTAAAACATGTGATTATAGTTCAGATCAGTAATTGTTCATCGCATCAAATTTAATCATGTAGTGTGTAGTGGGCTTTACATAAGCTTTTCGTTCATTGAGATTGAGAACAGCATTTTAATTTTTGAGCAAGGTTTGCATAAAACTTGAATGCATTTTTGAAACTTTCCATAGTTACGCCACATCAGCCGAATCTGATTTTGAAGTGATATTGAGAGTTGCAAGTAGAAATCAGTGACACTTTTAAACATGCTAAGTCTTGTTCAGATTATGTAATATTGGTTTATCTGTGCTTGGATGTTCCCAAGATCACGACTTCCATAGATTGTCATAAACCTTTATCACAGAGTGTTAAAAAGCATCAAGCATAAACTTATTGAAACGGGAAATAATGGATTTTTGAATATCATGATTTTATTTGATGCATAATAAGTTGCTGTTATTTATTTGTATTTATCTTGAAACATAGATTTTGTTGAAAGTAGTTTTAATATCTTTTCTTGTTATTTAGGTATTGAGTATTGAGTATACTTCAATGTTTTGTTTATAGGAGAGGCATTAGTGTTCAATTCTGAAAAATTATGTTTAGTGCCTAAGTTATGTTATTTACATTATGTCTTTTCAAGAGAAAATCAACATTCCATTCCATCCAAGTTATGAAAAGTATTGTATTTTTGTTTATATATAATATATATTGTGAAAATATATTGTTAGAGACTTGATGTGTGTATATTGTGTTTTAAAATACTGTACATTTATTTGTATTTAAGATTGGATGTTTTTTTAACTGGAATGTTATTAGCAGTTTATCAATAAAAGCAGATCCATGGTTTTGGGTCTTTTATGTTGCAACATTTTACAGAATTATAAGCCTCTTTTTTTTTTTTTTTTTTTTTTTGGGAGGGTTGTTTGTTAGTTTGTTTTTTGTTTGTTTGTTTGTTTGTTTTTCTGTTGTTTTTTTTTTTTTTTTGGGGGGGGGGGGGGGGGTACCCTGTTTAATCCCACACTTTTAGATATGTAAATACTGCTTACCAGAGTGTCTCCGGACATAACAGCTACGTCTTTCGTTATGGGGTTGAACATCTGTCAAGTAAATCAGAAAATAAAATATAGGTGTGGTGAGAGTTGCTACATTTCAAAACCGAGCACATAATACATAGACTGAAGTAGTGAACGTAAGGTTAGAAGGTTAGAAGGTTTATATAAAATTATATTATATCGTGGATGAATTTGATTGAAGAAGTGATAGACAACATAATACTAGCTAAGCGTTGGAAATGATGTTGATAATATTATAATGAAGAGATGGATAACTATGTTTTCAACGAGTTCACGTGGCAACAAAGCAATTTTATTTGTAGTGTATCACTTCATACACGGAATAAGTATTTCACAAACTCATTTGTCCAGTTTAAAGTCGACTCTCAAGTCCTTTATTGAGATCATTAACTCTCCGTTTCACATGTCGACAATCGGTGTATGGTAGAACATTTCTGCCGTAGCTGGCAGCAGATATCTTAATACAGAGGATACTACATTATTCACCACATTTCTCTTTAAAAATGATGCTACAGAAAAATGATAAAACCTTAGCTTTACAAAATATAACACAATGTTTATTCATTTAATATAACAAATACGAAATAGCAAAAAATAGTTGAAATACATTCAGTCTTGAAATAGAAGTGATACAATGTGTGTATAATTACCTGGGGTAACTGTGGGCTTCGCTTGCCAATCTCAGTCCAGAATCCGTCGTGGATGCGGTAGCCAGAGACAGCCGTACCTTAATATCAAAATACATAATCAAAATATTTGTTTTAGATAAGGTTAATCACATTGGAAAGAACTGATCATTGAACAAATAATTATTCTGAGTTACAAATTATCAACGATATAAGGGCATGAGCGTAATACAGTTCGGTATCTTGCTCGGGTAAACGTCTAATAGAAATAAATTGGTTTAGAATGTGGGTTCAACAGAGAAATTGCTATGTCATTCTTACAGCGTATTGAAAATTAGTAGGGCTTGTGAAATTCTGAAACAATAACATCAATTACCAACACTTACGGAACCAACATGGCCTCATGGTTCCGTATGCGCCAAAAGTCTGCGAGTGCGCCAATTCTATACAGGCATACGTTTGGAGGCAATAGAATCACGGAAGACGCGTATACGTCATAGATAGTCTTCTTCTGCAGACCAATGAACACAGGTAGAGGATGGTGATCCGGTGATGAGTATTTCGATTATATAGTTTGTCTAGAAACCTATTTTTCCGAACTTGTTGTTGGAATGGACTACTAAAACTATTAGGTACCTTTAATTTGTAAGACTATTATTTTGGGGTGTTGGTTCCCTCTAAAGTTGATTTGCTCACCTAGTTTGTGGGTGTGAACCCTGTATGCAAACGGATGGATCTCCTTCTTGCCTCTGTATTCACAGGCAGCCTCCAGGTGCACGTCTGTATGGGGATGAAGATGATTTTTGTATAATACAGATATATATATTTTAAAATATCATTTAAAAGGTTCTTACATTTTTTAAATACAAATTTGATTATCTATTGACAAATGTTCACATGCACATGAAAATCAAACAGTTAAACGGAGTATACATAATTATACGTATGATGCCGAACATACGAAATATTATCTTAATCAAAATCAAATAAAATGGAAGAGTAAAATATTATTTGCAAGAATTGTAATGAACGGCTAAGTTTGTCTAGCTAGTAAGTTATTTGTAAGAGAGTAACAGTATTACATTTTTAAAAACATTGTCCCGGAGCGGTTACCATATTTCCAGTACATCAGAACACTCAACATGTCATACACACCTGCATACACACATCTTCAACTCACAGATAATTTCCAACATCTTTGTAAACTGTGATAAGCACATGATTGCGAAGCCATGAATAGCTTCAAACAATAATCATGCACATACAAACAAACAGACAATATTAGTCATTTTAGTAGATGTTGTCAATGGGCATAGGGGAACGTTTTGTCTAAGGGGGACTGAGATTTTTTCCCCTAATAATCATCCTTTTTACGCGTATTCATGACAAGCACGCATAGAAAGTCCTCGCCTATTTGATGCCCGAAAATTATGTTGTTGATTTTTTAGTCCGAAAATATCACGATTTTGCTCGAATGTGAGACGGTGCTGCCCGAAAATAACATGACTTTGCCCGAATGTAACATGAGTTTGCCCGAATATGATACGGTTTTGCCCGAATATGACATTATTTTGCCCTAATATGACATGGATTTGCCCGGATTTCAGGTGCCTTGTGCCCGAATATGGCCGTTCTCAAAATTTATGATGGAGGTAGGGGATGGGGTGGGGCTGCAGCCCCAGCCCCCCCCCCCCCCCCCTCCCCCGCCTCCTATATGCCTATGCTTATGTTATGTATCGTCTTACCTTCCGACTGGCCCGGGATCTCTCCGTCTGTTCCCATGAAGTACACGCCAGCTTTCAGCGGTTGCCTAATTGTTCAAATAAGACATAATAATGAATGAATGAAATAACGCATTGTTTGTACTATGAAAACTTATACAATTAAAACAAAAAAAAATGTTCCATGAATTTCACGGAATTCCCGACACACATGTTTCACTTCCACAAAGAAGAAACATATCCATCCACAACAACAAATATTTGACACCCATTTAAAAAAAAAAGATGTTTGTGACATGTCTCACGAATTCCGTTCTGTTTATCATACACAATGCGAATGTCATATACAATACTTACTCGTTATATTAATTTGAAAAGCAAACGAAAATGTAACCAGTCACATCAGTTTGAATAATCATCAGTGACCAAAATGATTATCATGTCAATATGTAGATACAAATACATTATGCATTCTATATTAATCTGTGATCACTGTTGCAGTGGCGTGGCTAGGATTCTTTCAATGTGGGTGGGGGAGGGGGGGGGGGGGGCACCGGGGTGGGTGGCTTGGGTTATCATGAGGGGGCACAGGTTTTCACCCGACAGGCAAAACAAACAAAAAGGTTCTCATCCGTTGATATTGTCTAAAATCAACCTTTATACCTTATAAAACGATCTAATTTGGCCCAATAATGATAGCTTTATCAGGAGCATTACCTACATGATCTTGGCCTAAAATTATATACTGTATTTATCGTCAAAATTACATGTTTTGGGCAAATATCTGTTGTCCATATTTTTCATAGAAGTATGATTTTTTTCGTTGGGGAGCACTTGGGTGGCACAGACAATGTGTGTGTGTGTGTGTGTGTGGGTGGGGGGGGGGGGGGGGGCACGTGCCCCCCCCCCCCCCCCGGTAGCTATGCCCCTGCATTGCTGATAATGGTATACGTACGGGGTCATTGTCCATGACAGGGCTACACCAGAGTCGTCCGTGGATCCATCTGTAAAAAGTCATTAAAAAATCGAAATAAATATCCGGATATAAAGGTAAATGTAGGGATAATAAAACTATGAAAGATTTTCATGATATAAGATTATTCAATATTAAACAGAGAATTTAGTATTTTCTTCGTTTGTGAAATGATTTTATTCAATCATTATTATTCAGTTCCACAACTAAAGATTCAATAGAAAAGGAAACGTCGTCACAATTATCATAATATAATTATTAAACCGTTTTGTTTTACCTGTAACTTATGGGTACCGTTATGGGGCAAATTATCAATACTTGCATTGGCGTTTAAAATTAAAACGAAGCACAAACAAAAATGTACCTATAAATATTTTCCTCGTGAGTCTGTGGGCGCTACATATATAGGAAAATATTCAGCAAAATATGTCATCACATCATTATTTTCAACCAAGGATTATAAATGAATACCTAATAAGGTGTAAACTAACATGTTGCACAAAAGACGGTCGCCCGTGGCTATAGTATGCTCTCCGGGGAGTTGAGAAGGTGCTCAAGATAAGTGTGTGGTTTTAAACTGTATCTATATTTATTCGGGGATAATCATTATGCATGGACTTTCTTTCAGGCGGCCCATTACAGGCTTGTTTCCAGTAAGCGCTACACGATACATCATATACTTATTATCATTGTTTTAAAGGGGACCACCAGGCAAAGGACAACACATTATTGTATGTTTTGGTACCGTTTTGTGATATCAAATAGATACCCAACAATTTGCAAATGGTTGTGTAATTCATAAACAAAGCAATTAATTTCCACCAATTACGGAACCACGGCTTTCTCGTGGTTCCACTCGGGCCAGGCATTTGCGAGTGCGCCAATGCAATTCACGCGTGCGTCAATAGAATCCCGGATGATTCGTTCGCTCTGCACAGAGCGCCGCTGGATCTGCTCGCATAATAGTCTGCGCATTCAGACCGCATGACCGCATGGCTGAGAATGGTGATGCGTTTTCCAATTATATATTTTTTTCTGAAAACATATTTTGTGAACTTATTGAAGGAATGGAATACTAAAGATGTTACCTTTCTATAAAAAGATCATTATTTTTGGGTGGTGGTACCCTTTAATTATAATATTATGAAGAGCTTAGTTCCAAAAGGCGCTAAATCCACTTTTTATGCAAATTGAGTTAACGATATCAGAACATAAGCTATACGTAACTTTCTAGAAATACAAATTTTAGGACAAATTACACAATCAAAATAAAAATATGACACGTTCCATTTTCATATGTACAAAGTTGGACAAAGAAACCCGCTTTTTCCTAAATTAGAAAGTGGATTTAGCGCTTTTGGTAATTAAGCTTTTCATATTATGCATTTATATAGCATACCTTCAAATTTGTCGACGTTTTCGTAGTGGACCTGGAGGACTAGATAGTCGATCCCGGTATCCTTGCCGACCTCGAACCCAACGTCTGCAGGAACATTGGAAACAAAATGAATGACGATGAAGATAAAATTATGAATCTACTACAATTATCACAAATAATAATTATAATGCTAATAAAAAATAATTATACAATAATAATATACACATGTACTTTTTTCTATCAAGAATAACGATTATGTTATAACAATTATTTAAACATACATGACGTACAAAATCATACTCAAACGCTGTTATAACATGTACAGTATGTTTCATACTTCAAATAAATACAAAATTTGTATTTATCTTAAAAGTATGAAGCATAGTGTATGGTACATGTTATATTTTAAATATAAACATAATATCGTACATGCACATTTTATTGCGTTTCATCAAGTAATTTTGATGTGATTAGTCAAATATTTATATAATATAGTAACCATACCTTTGGGTAGTTCGAGGGCAGGGGCGTCCATGGCCCAGGCGTAGAGGATCTTGGCCTCGGTCTCGCACGGCGACGCCACCTCCTTCAGCTCAGGGTCATTCGCCATGTCCATCTCACCGCAGTTCCTAGGATATATATAGGATGTAAAGGGAGAACGTGGGAGATGGAGATTGGACAGGAGAGAGTGGACAGGAGATAGTGGAGAAAATAGAGGGGAGAGAGGGAAGAGGTAGAGGGTGAGGGGAGGAGAGGGATGGAAAAGAAAGAGGGGATAGAGGAAAAGAGAGGGGGAGAGGGGAAGAAGAGAGAGAGCGTGAGGAGAAATATGATGATGGGGGAGTGGTTGATTGGGACAGAGAGGGGGAGAGAGAGGGGGATGAGAGGGATGGAAGAGAAGGGAGAGGGAAGAGGGGTAGAAAGAATGTGGGAGGAGAGGGAATGAAGAGAGGGGGAGAGGGGGAATGGGGAGGAGACGGGTGAGAGTGGAGAGGAGGGCGAGAGGGATGAAAAGAGAGAGGGATAGGGGGAGAAGGGGGAAGAGGAAAGGTGCAGGAGGATAGAAAGGGATGAGAAGGGGAGAGAGGGGAAGAAGGGAGAGGGGTGTAGAAGGGTTACAAAAGTGAGCGAGGAGGAGGAGGAGGAAAACAACATGGTTAAGATGTTTAAATGGTCTGTATGAACTTGGAAGGTAATAATTATACAAACAAAATGGAATATCACTAGCGATATCACTAGCGATATTATTTCCGATACTATATCCGCAATGGATAATATATTTACTATTAAAATGGAATATGACAAAAATAAAACCTGTAAATATCAAACTTCTCAACATTCGTTCTCTCTCTGTCCACTCTATTTTCGTATTGAAATGTTTTACATTAAATTGTGACGTAAAAACAGTGATCATGGTTTGCTTTGACATCTTGATAACCTTTCAGTTTGCGTCACATGACATAAGAGTAGTCATTTATCATTAAACGTATAATGTCCCGCTGTATGACTTCATTTTTGTTCTGGGGGAATAATGCGTTCAATTGAAAAGGACATTTATCTTATTTTGGACGAGTGCGCCTGCACGTACACATTTTCGTTGACCAATTCATTTCAAGATGATGTCATTCCCGTTAACTGGTGCCCCTACGTATATTATATGGCCTATAGCAATAGGTTAATGTAAGTACTATTGTCTTCATCATTCGTGATTGTGCACAACTCTACATAAAACATGGTTACCTACATCATTATTATGAACTACTAACATGAGATATGTCTCAGTCTGTTGACTGGTTTACTCCGAAATTACTCCGATTTTTTTTCTTCTAGATAACAATATATTATATAAATCTCGTTATATATTTCAACCATATATAGGTATCTTCGATTTGAAAGATAGATATATAAAAGCGTCACCTGACTCTTGTAAAAAGCATTACAAAATACTCTTCATGCAGTAGTAATATTGATTTAATAAATAGACAAACAAAAGCCGCGAAGATGAGTTATTATAAATTTAAATACGGCACCATACGGTGCATTTTTAAAAATATGATTCTATTATGTGCCATCGCGCACCCTTTCAGATTTTGAATCAGCACGTGTGTATGCATGTGTTTGTGTGCGTGTGTGTGTGTGTGTGTGTGTGTGTGTGTGTGTGTGTGTGTGTGTGAGTGT